>CM046792.1:3831907-3956907 GCA_025617405.1 Perca schrenkii | reverse complement strand
GGCACAGCTACCAGAAGACTTCCAACTTTCAGACATGTTGCTCACGTCACATCTACGTCTTCAAGCTCAGTTGGAGGCTGCTCAGTAACGCTCAGCCAGCACCGGAAAAGTGCTTCTAATATCCTTCACTGGTCTCCATCCAGAGACACGGGATCTGGTGCTCCATTTCTTTAACTGGCTATGATTTCACCAGGCTTTCATGCAACACTGGTTATAGAAAAGTTGTCACTCGTCTGGCAATAAGAATGTGCATTCCTACGCTGTGACAAGAGTGTGTGTGAAAAGTGAGTTGTTCAATTTTACTCATTTAGAGTTTGGCTATTTAGCTAGCTTGCTAAAGCTTGTCTTTATTAACAAAAATTCTTATTCTTATTCTTTATTTATAAAGGACAACACACATTAATCAACATTTCTGTAAATGTGCCAGTGTTAGCCAGCCGGCTAATTTTCAACTGCAGTCCTTTTGGCCAGATGATGTTAGACCAGAGCAACCAAAATGACACCAAAACCAAAACACAACACAAAACAATACATTAAACTGAGGCAAAATAACAGCAAACAAACAAACCGATCACCTCAGTGGAAGCTGCCCACCTTCTTTCTTCTACTGAAGCCCTTTTAACTCAGCCCCCCTGAATTGGACCCTACCACCTGAACAGGTGATTATAGGGTGAGCTAACCTGAGCAAGCAACAGTAACACTTAGTTTTTAAAAACATCACTACAATTGGATAGATCAGTTACTGCTGACGTTACTATTTATACATATATGTGCTACAATAGGCACCCCAAATATTATAAAAATGTAATTTAGTGCAGAACTATCTAACCTATTGTTCTACAACTTAGGATTGCCCACCCCCTCCCTACAGAAAGGACCTAATGAGGTAAACCTGCATCCACTAGTAAATTTCTATGAACCCATAAAACCTGCTGAACAGGCCTATGTCAAATAATAAAGTAACAAATAAACTACAACAATAACCTACAACATTACAGTGAAATCAAGAATTAAGCAGACACCAAACAGTACCAACCCTGGGAACAGGGCCTAGTGAAAAGGGAGAAAGGAAGCCTTTTCACAAGCGTCCTTCCATTATAACGTTAGGGCATAAGGTTTGGTTAAGGTAGGTGAAAAACATCAAAACAAAGGGGAGAGACAGTATATGCAGCGTTACCACCGTCCGGTCCTTCTCGTGACCGAGGTGAAGTTGGATTAATGATTGCTAATGACGTAATTTGCTAATGTTACCTTTATTAGCTCCATGTCAATGCTCCAACATACCCTAAAACTGTGAGAAATCGAAGCATTGACACGGAGCGATTTAAGGTAACATCCGTGAAAACCAATGAATGTCAAACGTTAAACTAACTTAACCCCGCTCTCTCATGTCTTCATATGGAGCTAAGCTAACTAAGTTAGCCTCCACTCAGCCTTAAGGCCCTGACACACCAACCTGACGGCCAGCCGTCGGCAGAAAAGGCGGACTGATCAGTCGACTCCCCGAGGTCAAAAAAGGGCCTCGGAACACACCAAAGTGACGCCGACTTGAGCGTACGTTCTGCGCGAGACGTAATACGTCTCCATAACAGCAGGCGTCACCCAAAAAATGAAATCCGGAAATGACGAACGCATCATGTGGGTCTGGCTTCTCCCGAATTTCAAAGCCGACCATTAATGGCGGCTCGTTCAGAATACGATCTCGTATTTTACGCAAATAGTTCACCGAAAAGTGTTTCTGAAAACATTTAAAGCGAGAAATAGGGCATGCAGTTTATGAATCTGTCTGTTTTTTTGATTGACAAAGGTCAGTTTGAAAGATTTTCGTCAGAATTTGAGAGGTGTTCGTCTAACATAAGTGCACTGATTCGCTAGTCAAGGGATAGAACTCCACCAATCAGATTGGTCATTGAGTCCGACTGCCCGCCCTCTGATTCCACATGTAAAATCGGCCAAAATGAAGGCCGACGGACGACGGCACGGAACACACCGAACAGACTCAAGTCACTGACCTCGCCAGACTGTTCGATTATCAGGTTGGTGTGTCAGAGCCTGTAGTTAAACTGCTCATAAAACGGTCCTCAGACAGACGTCTCTATTTGGGGGGTAATTAATTACTTATGTCCAGCACCAGGAAGTAAAATTGCCTTAAAAGCAACAATAAACTTATTACTTCTGCCCTGTGACAAAATGTAAAATATGGCATACTTTACAGTAAACGTCAATCTGGTTTACTGAACATTAAGCATTTTATAGTATAAATAATAATTTTATAGTCCATAACAAGGAAGGCCAAGGGGGACTAGATGGAGGACAACTTCCATTATTCTACTCTCATACTTTAACCATTTCTTAACCTTCTAATAGCATGCAGTTAATTGCATGTTACTGTAGCTATTTGTGTCCTATTATTCAATTTTCATTAAGAAATGTTGCCTGAAAAAGGTCCAATAAGTCACATTTTTAATATTTTTCTTGAATTGAGTTGCTTTCTTGGACCAGTCTGGAAGATAGATTTTAGTTTTTTCTATATGGAGTTCATAAATCACATGTTGTATCTATCTCCACGGTACAGATGAAACACTTTCCATCAGTGTGCCACAGCAGCACTCATAGTTCCGTTGTGATGGTGACACGGCCGTCAGTGTTGACAGGGTATCAGCTGGTATCGTCTGGACTGTCCAGCTCCTGGCGCCGCACTCAGAGGGGCTTCTCCACCACCAGACGTCGGACATGGAGACACTCAGACAGACACATGAGACAGCTTGAAGAGAACCGCTGTAGATGTGGAATAGGTAGAGTGACCACTTTCTGGTACAGTACTGTTGAATCTTGACATAATGTCATTATTATGTGTGTACGATGGATGGGAATCAGATTTGCAAAGACGGCCATCAGCAAGTTCACTGAAACCCTGCTCTCGCCATGGTAACACATCAGCTTTCTGCATATCATCCACAGTATTAAAAATGTATTTCCATGACACTATTAATCAGAGGTGTCAAGTAAGTGTAGCGTGTAAAACAACCATTCAGTAATGTGAACTGGAATGGAAAGATCATTCCTCACTTTCTAACTTTCTGCTCTGGTCTAAAAACGCTAACAGCTGCTGATTTGTAGCATGACAGGGCACAGACCACTGAAAGAGACAGAGACAGACACGCTGAAGAACAAGACAGATGACAGACCCCCAAACTATTCTACATACTTGAGACTGCCACTTGGTAAAATCAAAAGGGCCACTGCAGAGATGAATGAAGAGGTAGGGAGCTGACGAGAACAATATTTAGCATCGTGGGACTGATGGGGGAGAAAAATGACAATGCTGGACCCCAAACAAGTAAGAGCTATAATTCATGAGAAATGTACAGTGAAACAATTTGTCATCTCTGTTAAAAGCACCTTGATAACAGCTGTGTTATCTCTTTAGAGAATTGCTTATCCACGATAACAGAAACTCACTACATTCAACTTTGCTATTTCACACACAAGGGTTTCTGTAAGTTAATGCGGCGCAAGCAAACAAATACACATGCACAATGACACTCTCTCTTTCTCTCTCTCTCTCACACACACACACACACACACACACACACTTACAAATACAGCCACACTGCAGGGACCATCTGACAAGGCCAAAGTGATGTTGGTTTCAGGGGACCGTGAGTTGGTCCCTCCACAGATGGGCCGGGGCCCTGCACCCTCTCCCTAATGCTCCATTCTGCAGCTGTGTGAGATTAGCTAGGTACCATCAATGCTAATTTGTGCTGATACAACCAAAACTTTTATTGAGATGAGGAAAAAAAGGAGATAAACCCACACACCCTTGGTACATCGAAGATGTCTCCTTGAGTCTGCTGCAGAGGCTGCAGGTGTATACTGCACAGAGGCCAAGGTGGGTATTTAAATACATTATTATTAATGATTGTTATAACTTCATGTTTTGATCATTTCTAGGAATTTGAACGATCTTCTTAAGCTTTATGGAGGATTATACCGTGTCATTTACCAACATTTTACAACATACTTTACAGGGCAGTAATGTCCGAACTTGTGAAGTATTCAGAGATTTTGATTTGCTTCAGTTTTTGTTCATCGAAGGTCTAGGCTATAAAACATTTGGCAAGGCGAGGCATATTTATTTGTATAGCACATTTTATACACCAGGGCAAGTCATAGTGCTTTACAGGATGCAGTAAAGTAGTATTCAAGACCTCGAGGTCTTGCTGTCAAGACCCTTTTTTGAAGGTCTCGGTCTTGTCTCGAAATCGACCACATTCTTGTCTCGGTCTCAGATGAAGAGGACTCAAGATTTTATTTCCAGACTGGTCAAGACCACAACTGCAGGGATATCACTAAATTGCCTGTGTATCATCTGATTTATGTGTTAACATCATTACTGTGATTGGATGTAAAGATTTCCTGCTTCAAATGCAACCAATAACTTAACTCATTTCTAGATAGAAATGTGTCTGTTAACCCCCATTCCCTCCCCCCACCACCCCTTAACACACACTCCAAAAGTGAATGTAGTTGACAGGAGAAGAAGCTGTGGCTGTCTGTATGTTTGCTGTCTCGGTCTTGCCCTGTCGTAGTCTTGGTCTTGTCTCGGTCTCTACCCCTTAAAGTCTTGGTCTTGTATCTGTCTTGATACACTCTGGTCTTGGTCTTGTCTCTGTCTCTACCCCTTAAAGTCTTGGTCTTGTCTCAGCCTCTACCCCTTCAAGTCTTTGTCTCGTCTCTGTCTCGTCTCTGTCTCTAATCCTCATAGTCTTGGTCTTGTCTCGGTCTTGATACACTCTGGTCTTGGTCTTGACTCGGTCTCACCCTGCCTTGGTCTTGGTCTTGGTCTTGTCTCGGTCTCTACTCTTCAAAGTCTTGGTCTTGTTTCGGTCTTGATACAGACTGGTCTTGGTGATGACTTGGTCTCCGGTTTAGGTGGTCTTGACTTCAACACTGTTAGAGGGTAATAAAAAACACAGCAAAAGTAATAGATTTAAAAAAATTTTAAAAGCAAGCGATACAAAAGATTGAAAAATGTAAAAGTAAACTAGTACAGTTTAACACAGGAAATACTCCCACTTTTACACATTTATATTAAATTATATATTAAATTAAAATGAAGTTTTAGCCATTACAGGGTGGAGTAGGCAGCGTAAAATAGAAAAGTTTTTAGCTTTGAATTAAAATGGTCAGCTTGTGCTTGTCTGATATCATCTGGGAGGTTATAGTCTGTGTTGCATGATAACAAAAAGCTGCTGTACAGTGTTTTGTTCTGACTCTTGGGACAAGCAGTAGGCTGGTAGTCGTTACCTAGTCTGGATCATCTACAGAACATTTCCAGGATAATTGCCTCACCGGATGTCCCTTGCTTTCCGCTCTCTGTGTGTTGTTGTTCTTAAACTCCATTCATCCATCCGAACAACAACAACCTTGGAGCTAGCAAGCTACACGCTGAAAATTGCAGGTTTGGAAGACAATTTGGATCGTGCAGCAAGTCAGGCCAGCTTGGTTCTTTCGGGGAATGACTGTAAAGATTACTATCTAACTGGGACGTTTTGGGACCGATTGGCTGGGATTTCTATAGTAGCATATACCAAAACAAGTTTCTTCTGGAGACTATTTTGCAGAGCCAACGTTGCTCAGTCAAATGCTAAGCAATGCCCAAGTGATTGGTTAAAAGAAATCCAAACAAACCAGAGCGCTCCTATTCTGGAATGTATGTGTTGTGTAGCCAGACCTTACTCCACAGCGCTGTGGAGAGAGATCCTAAGGGTTCTAGGAGGTTCAGATGGCACAAGCATATCAGAAATGTAGTTTGGTCCGAAGCCACAGAGTAATTTTGTAGATGAGCAGCAATACTTGAGTCAATTCTCAGAGTGACTGGTAGCCATGTGTAAGGATTTTAGAACTGCAGTAATGTTGTCGTATTTCCTAGTTTTCGTCAGGACCCTGGCAGCGGCGTTCTGAATAAGTTGCACTTGACGAAGAGCTTTGTTGAAAGCAGACCACACAATTTATTTTGTGTCATGGCAGAATTTTACACTTGTAAAGCTACATACAGATCGTCATGTCATCTGTTTACAACTGTGTACACATGATGCATTTATTCATTTTCTGAAACACATCAGACCTGTAAACCTCATCAACTCACACACAGTTTTTTTTCTCTCTCTCTCTCTCTCTCTCTCTCACCCACACACACACACACACACACACACACACACACACACACACACACACACACACACACACCCCACACATATGGCTAACCCTAATATGGTAACTCTGACTGATTACATTATTTATCATATGCATAATGTCTCCCAGCTAGCCTATTTTCCCCAGATAAGTAATATACAGTGTAATGTCATTGGCACACACACTGCAGTAGAAATAATGGGGAGGTTTGTTCACTTTATGAAATACTATTCATCACAGAGACAAACAAATTTGATTTCAGTTGTGGATTATTCACTGGTGGAGACGGATATTGTTTTCATGCAAAACCAATAAAGAGGCATCATGTGAAGGTTTTGATTACATTATCAGAGCTACAAATACAGTTGCTAATAACATTGTACAAGTGCCTCATGACTGAATCGTCGTACAGCATGGTATTTTCCTTGGGGTTTAAATGTTGCAGAAACACAAAAATAATTAAATAATGACAGCTTAAATAGCCTGAACCGGCCTTCTGACATGCAGTACGCAGTGTTGCGTGGTAAATTCTGTGATCTCATCTTTTACTTTGATACAGATGCTTGGTAAGCAGTTCATAGCATCTATTTAGTTACTTTAAATCAAAGGTTAGAGTAAGTTTACCTAAAGGGCTATTATGGGTGATAACAGATTGAAAATTACAATTGAAAATATATCATTGCAGTGCAACAATGCTTTGTTACAGCATCCAACTTAACAATATGTGCAGAACTGGACACAGTTGATTCCATACCTAAAAGTATGACACTGCAGATCATTAATTCCATTTTTGGTAAATGAGTGAATACACTTTTGAAATGGAAACCATTGACTTTGTTGCTTGATAGACTTGTTAATAACTGTTACCGCAGCTACATGCGAATTATTCAGATTAGCTTGTAACATTCCAAACTAATTTCATTGAATCTGACTATATCTGTTTGCTACTTTAAAAGTGAGTATGGAGCTAGAGCCGGGAGACCATGATCTTAACTTAGCATTGGAAGCAGGGCCAAACAGCTAGCCTGGTTCTGTCCAAAGTTCAAAACTACGCCTACCAGCAAAAGCTCCCTAATGAACACATTGTATCACATGGTTTGATAAAGCTCAGTGCAAATTCAATCTGGAAGACTCCCTTAACTCACTCACTCATTCGTTCATTCTCCTCTCTCTCTCTCTCTCTCTCTCTCTCTCTCTCTCTCTCTGGCTTCTACTCTACGGGCATTCATTCCAAGTAGTCCAACTAAATCTTGCCACAATGTCTTTTAGCCAATCATATCCTTGCTGTCCAACTTTAAAATTCTTTTTATAATGCACTTGCAAAAAATGATTGTTCACTCTAAATGAAGTCTCTCCTGATTAAAATATGTACACAAACAGAAATGTAGAAACAAGAGAGTTACGTGCTAAACTCTTTCTTGGTGAACAGCAGCCAGGCAAAGTGACTTCCTAGAGTTTTGTCATCACAGTGAGCCAAAAAAATATCAGAATAAATTTGGCCTTTAAAAAAATACTGTATGTATTGTAGAATTCCATACATTTTGCAAGACACTATAAGTGAAAAGGGTAAACCATTAGATATCACCATGAAACTTCCCCAGGTGATTTCTTGCAATAAGACAATCATTTTTTGTATTAAAAGTTTTTTTGAAATTTGAATGTTTGAATATGCAAATTAGGCATTAACTACTGCTAACTTTAGGTGATTTTGGGAGAAATTTACAGGCACAAATAGACAAAGTGTATTAAAATAAACACCTAAATGTGTATTTTGGAATGTTTTTTCCCCCACTAGTCTTACAAGAAGACATGCTATGCAAGCAAAATAGCCCAAAAACTTAAAATTGAAAAATGTTTTTGCCTGTACCCTTTATTGTCATAAATTTGCTGTGTACATCAGTGTTCAATTTACCATTTTAGCCAATTTATAAGCTACAATGTTAGTGTTAGCGGGGTCCAAGCGAACATGGATCGTCAGGAAAATAAATCTTAATAGCTACACTTTATGCATTCAGTAAATTGAACTGATTCCATCACTTCAGAGAATTTGCTTGGACAACATCTCAGTGACTGTTAAACAGACCTTATAAGCTGTTCAGCCTCATTCATTTCTGAGTAGTAAGTGTGACTAGCACAAACACTCTCTCTCGCTCTGTCTGTCTGTCTGTCTGTCTCTCTCTCTCTGTCTCTCTCTCTTACTCAGATCCGGTGCCAAGTGGGCATCACAGAGGCATTGTGTGTTTTTCTAATGACTACCTGCTGCCTGGCACAGTTACATATGGACATGACAGAGAAATCTGATTAACCACTCAGCCACACACTGCATTGCTGCCTTTCATGCACTGTGTACGCTTGCATTTGTGTGTGTGTGTGCGTGCGTGCGTGTGTGTGCCAGCATTTTCTCTCTGGAATATTGCTATTGCACATAAAACACAAAATCATTGTATTGTTTTTTTTGTTTATGCCTCCATCATTGGAGTTATTACTGAGGTCATTTTACACTGGATTTCTCCACTTGGCTGTCCAGCTTTGTTGTCTTTGTAATGCTTTTCTTTACATTTTCTATGAATCTATAAGGCCTCATTCAATGCTGTCAAATGTGACGACCAGGTTCACAAGTTTCAGATTGTGTAATCTGAAAAGATCATCTTTGTTTGTTCAGACATCATGGTTCATTATGGGATTTACTGTATTTCCTTTTCCTGTAATGTTCCTGTTTATTTCAAACAAATTATTGTTGTGTTGCTGCAAACATTAAAAAGACTTGTGTGCCAAATTACTTTTTTTCCGTCAAACACGCACCAGCTTTAGAGAAGAGGGAATATTGCCTTTAGATTGTAATAAAAAAAAGAATTGTTTTGCTTTACATAAAAATGATACATTATTATGTAAAGCATTTCAAGAAAGGTCTGACTGATTAATTCAAAGCAATTGAATCTTTCAACCTAGTCAAAGAATGAGCTCTTGTCAAAAAGAAATTCAAGCCAGTCACAAGAGAAATAACAAGGCATAATAAAAATGTACCATCTTGTGAGAATGTTGCTTTGATTTCATTTCCCAGCTCTATAAAGATTTAAATTAATCTGTTTTCAGAAGTAATTCGGCAAACAAGAAACAACGGCTGACACATTTAGATGCCTCTCTTTCTTTCTGCCTTCATCTCTCATAAACAATCCTTCCTCTCTCTGTATCTCCCTCCTTCACTCTCAAATTTTACCGTTGTATCAATTACTGTCCCAGTGGTTCTCCTCCTCAGTCTGACACATCCGCAGAGTGTGTGAGCATTCATCAGAGCTGTTTAACCCTCGCAATGCCCCGAACTGGAAAACAGCCAAGGAACGTCACAGAGGCAGCCAGTTGTCAGCGACTATCGCCCCCCCCTCCGCTCACAAACCCCCCGTCACCGATGAGCACATCAGACAGGGAGCAGGCCTTGTTGATGAGGAGAAATTCACTAATTGTTTGATTATACAGATCTTCATGATAATGAATCGCTACTCCACGGTTCGGGAACATGGTGTGCAACCCGAATTACCACCCCAACACTCAAGCTGTGAAAGTTGATTACTCATTAGCGGGTGACTGAGTGGCACAAACAACCCTGGCACCCCCTTTAACTTCCCCTCCAGTGATTTTTAGTATATACTTGTAACTGCTGTACAGTACAGGAGGAACAAGGGTTCCCCTGCCCAGTACCAACATTGATAGATTAAGATCTAATCCATACAGCATCACATTTTCTCCTTTTTAAACCAGCTCCTAAATCTACAAACATTCAACAACATTACCTTATGTCTGCCTGCAGGTTTGGAGGCAGGACACATCTGCAAAATGTTCCTGAAATACAAATCAATTTATGAAGCCAAGTGTTCTTGAGCAAGACACTGAACCCCAAGTTGCTCTCGGAGTCTGAATGAGAGGCAAACTGTAAACAGTTTGTCCAGTAAGGTAGAAAAACGCTATATAAATGCAATCCATTTACCATTGCTCCCAATATTACTGTTGATGGTTGCTGCTTAAAAAACTACTAGCAGCAATTTGTTCAGTCTGCTGTTTGGCTTGGAACACTACATTTAGGGAACCCATGTTAACATTTCAATGGGAAGACTCATATTTGTAACTAACTTTATTCTTTTGAGCTGTCTAATATAGATAGATAAAACACACCTCCATGTCCAGACTGTATCTCACCTAAACAGTGGTTAAGATTTAAGTCTGTAAGAGAGCCAGTTAGATTGGAATATGTGCTTGTGTCATGATGTGACTTGCCACCTCTCCAAACTTACAAACCTTATTAACAACTAAAAAAACTGTAGTATGATAGCCTAGAAATCTAGACGCACCCTAGCGGCAGCAAATTTAATTTGCTGCCGCTCTCCGTTGGCTTGAGAGCTGGAAAAACCAAACTCTGGTCAGGCCGATCATACCGTATATAGAGTCGGTAGGCGGGCTTATGGCTGCTGCTGCTGCTGGGAACAGCGGTCTTCTGGAAGCTTTTCTTTGAGAAAAGAACAAAGAACGGCACTGAAATCATTCTTAAAAAAAGGAAGATGTGTTTGGAGTTTTGCCGACCGGATACGGCAAAAGTTTAATCTATCAACTAGCTCTGCTACCTTCTTCGTTGCTCTGCCTGGTTGTAGCGCTATCCTATTACGTGCAGAGGGAATTTGAAAGACAACCGTTTATCCTGCCCCTCGGCCAATGGTGAGTTCCCAGACCCAACACCTTAATGTGGGTCTGGCTTGTCAGGCTAGTAGTATGAGTCGATGATATACTCATTTTGGTGGATATCTATCCATTATGCAATTCCAGCTTTATAAATCATTAATGATTGAGTGATTGATTGATTAATGAATGATAGATTAATGAATGCACGATTATTTATATATTTTATTATTTGCTCACTATGTATTTATATTATACGTTTTTATTTACTTATGTTATAACTCTGTTTCTCCATATTGTGATTTCTACTGCTTTGTGGACAGAATCTGCCTTATTAAAAGGTACCGTGTGAAGTTTCATTTTTTACAAGTGAGTACCTGTTCTGTCTGTGACGTGCAAATGCAAAAGGACGAATATGCACACATGGCAATACACCAACAAAGGCAAGGAAGAAGAAGACGGCAACCTTCTAAACATGAATGTTAACAATGCAGCATTTGAAATATTTAAAAAAAATCTTCAACATGTTTGTTGAACCTCGAAGGGTACACTCAAAGCCTTTTAGCGATTGATACTGAATGTGAACACAACATTTTGCTTGTCTGCAAGAAAACTCCACAGGGCACCTTTAATTAGAATTTATTGCAAGGACAGCCCCTTGAGATGTAGCATGTCATTTTTCGACGGGGTCCCAAAAACACAAATACATCATTATAAACACATATAGACAGAAGAGTGTTACATAACAAACCTAAACTGCAAATATGCAGGTACAGACAGCTCGCTCAACCTCTCTCACCCACAACCCCAGCTGTTACATACAATACAAAATATCAAAAAATTAGATACAATCATAAACTGCATAATAAATCAATTCCATCAGAATAAAGAGCAATTAAAGCAGTTCATCCTCAACATACATAAACAGAAAAATTGTTAAGTACACACAAATTAAAAGCAAAAACAGGTTGTTTTAAGATGAGAAAATGAATATGTCCTGAAGCAGCGGTATGTGGTAGTAGATCTCAGAGACACAGGAAGATTATTCAGCCTGTTCTCATGAACCATACTTTAAAAAAGCTACAAAAAGTTAGGCACTGTAATTTGTATGATTTACACATTTGTGCTAAATGCACTACATTGACGGCAGCTGTACGAGAAAGCAGCTAGCCGCGTAGGGAGGATGGGTAGGCGTTAAAGCTCCCATGACATGCTGCTTTTTGGATGCTTTTATATAGACCTTAGTGGTCCCCTAATACTGTATCTGAAGTCTCTTTTATATAGACCTTAGTGGTCCCCTAATACTGTATCTGAAGTCTCTTTTATATAGACCTTAGTGGTCCCCTAATACTGTATCTGAAGTCTCTTTTATATAGACCTTAGTGGTCCCCTAATACTGTATCATAAGTCTCTTTTATATAAACCTTAGTGGTCCCCTAATACTGTATCTGAAGTCTCTTTTATATAGACCTTAGTGGTCCCCTAATACTGTATCTGAAGTCTCTTTTATATAAACCTTAGTGGTCCCCTAATACTGTATCATAAGTCTCTTTTATATAAACCTTAGTGGTCCCCTAATACTGTATCTGAAGTCTCTTTTATATAGACCTTAGTGGTCCCCTAATACTGTATCTGAAGTTTCTTTTATATAGACCTTAGTGGTCCTCTAATACTGTATCTGAAGTCTCTTTTATATAGACCTTAGTGGTCCCCTAATACTATACATGGGTTTCTCGGCAATGTCATCACTGCTTGCGAACGCAACCGGGGGGCAGAAAGAAGACGTGTTTTGTGTAGCTAGCTAGCTAGTAAAGGCATAGCGTAAGTCAAAATGCCAAGGAGTTGTTGCGTAGTTAATTGTACAAACAGAGCCAGTGATGGGTGCCTGATGTTTAACATACCTAGCGGTAAGCATGCTTTTGCCAAAAACCGGCGGAGGTTATGGCTTCAAGCCATAAGAGGGGCAGATTGGGGTCATGTGCAAGCAGTCAGGCTCCCATTGTATCAATCAGAAAAGTTGCAGCTTGTGGTTGTTCAGCTAAGTGATATCTACCTGTCAGGGCTGTGGTACTCGAGTCCGGACCATAGACAATTAAAGGTCCGGACTCAAGACAAGTTTAGACAGCTAGCTAAAGCTACGCCGATGTTTTGCTAACGTTAGCGCAACAGTGTTAGCCTAGCCTACTAGGTAAATATTACGACTGCCTTCGGAGTTTACTATATTGATATAGTAAACTCCGAAGGCAGTCGTCTGCGTCCACGTTGCCAACATAAGACCTGTGGCGTTAGTGCTCATTTTATACATAACTTCATTGAATGAAATATTAAGCTTCGCTCCTCTGAGATGGGTGGGTTTTTGTTACGTTACATACAAAGCTAACTGGCTATAGTTAGCCTACATTAGCTAACGTTGCCGAGACAGTGGCAGTAGAGCTTCGGCGAGCTAACCAAGACAGTGTTATGGCCCTCTCGCCCACAATCAACCTCTGCTGCGAAAAACAATCAACCTGCAGTGATGTTTTGAAACTAACATATCGTACCTTTTCCCAGAAATCCTGGTCATTATTTTAAGGCATAAACCAACCATAAGGTTACACTCAGGAGTAACCCTGCTGCTAACACGGGCTATTACATTAGCCTAAAATGATAATTATAGCAATACATATATATCACAGTAACACTGCAAAATTAAAGACACAGAAAACAGATCCAACTAAAATCATGTTTTATTGAGTCAGCAGTTATATACAAACAATAAGGAAAGCTTAAAGGAATATGCCACCGGAATGCATGTCGAAATTCTAGCAGCGATGTTTTCCCATTGGAATGAATGGCAAACAGAGCTATAGCTAGCTTCTCATAACGAGAGCTCTCCAGCTCACAACAAATGATTAAATTGTAATCGGTCAAAAACGTTAGCTTTGTAAGAACGTAGAGTATGTGTTATATAAATACCATGACGAAATTCAAAGTGTAAATATATGCAATGTATGTCGAAAGGCTAGCCGCGAGGTTTCCCCATTGGAATGAATGGCAAACAGAGCTATAGCTAACTTCTCATAACGAGAGCTCTCCAGCTCACAACAAATGATTAAATTGTAATTGGTCAAAAACGTTAGCTTTGTAAGACCATAGAGTATGTGTTATATAAATGCCATGACGAAATGAAGGGACTAAGACAATGTGCACTGAGACAAAAATGCGTTTGCATTATCGGACCAGCTCACCAATCTGTCTTTCTGCCCCTGGTATACGCACGCACCCTGTAATGTTTGTAAACAGGAAACCCGTCTATATCTGAAGACTCTTTTATATAGACCTTAGTGGTCCCCTAATACTGTATCTGAAGTCCCTTTTATATAGACCTTAGTGGTCCCCTAATACTGTATCTGAAGTCTCTTTTATATAGACCTTAGTGGTCCCCTAATACTGTATCTGAAGTCTCTTTTATATAGACCTTAGTGGTCCCCTAATACTGTATCTGAAGTCTCTTTTATATAGACCTTAGTGGTCCCCTAATACTGTATCTGAAGTCTCTTTTATATAGACCTTAGTGGTCCCCTACGGAGCACCGTAGCCGGCAGCAAGAAGCTCTGTAGCGGCTTAAACAGCTAGCAACTGCTGCTCTGTAGCACGAAGCTCTGTAGATGTCACGTGACCAGTCAGAGGTCTCCTAGTTTTCACATAATATCATAAGTTTTAGTGTGCACAGTCAGAGGTCTCCTAGTGTTCGTATAATGTCATACGTTTTAGTGTGCATAACTTTGCGTATGATATGATACAAACCCGTTCATGAGAATGCGTTGGATTATTAGAATCAAAATATTCTTTATATTTGAATGATCTGCATCCAACGTTTTTAGGGGGACAAAGAAAAAGGGATATTGCATACGTCTGAGTGGATATAACGATCTACATGGAACCAAAAACTGTTTCAAGTTGGAAGAGCAGTCAAAATAAATACATTTAACAGACTGATCTCATGAATTGGCGTATGTATGAAACGCCAATTTGTATTCCGATTATGCGTGTTATCAAGACGCATAATCACATTTTTGCGTGTATATCAACGCAAATCGGCCGCCATTGACCTACATTGCGAGTCAATTTCCGCCGTAGCGAGTAGTATAAAGGAACGGGGGATTGAGTAAGGAGGTAGGTTGTGGTGGCGGATGGGTAAAACACAGGACTTTCACCCGGGAGACCCGGTTCGTGTCCTGCGTGTGGTGATTTTTTTTTTTTTAAATAAGCCTTACCCAATGTTTCTTTCCTAAACCCAACCATTTATTGTTTTCGTAAGCGTGTTTTTGTCGTTATTTTCCGTGTTATTGTCACTGTTTTGTTACTAAAGCCTTTCCCTGTGTTCTTTTCCTAAACCCAACCATTTTATTTTATTTATTTATTTTTTTTAACAGGCGTGTGACGTAATTCTCGCGATAGTACGTCGCGTTCTCGCGATAGTACGTGGCGAGGCCACGTGGTGGGTATGTTTACATCAGCTGTATACAGCGTAGGCATACACGTGGATAGCTGAAAATGCGTACAATATTTTTGCTTTATGAAAGTGGCGTGTATATTTACGCAAAGTCATGATGCCATGTTGCATTTAAAGATGAAGTGAACCCAGGGAAATTGCCTTCTGGATTTTAATCCATTTTAATGAAATGTGACTGTGAATTTAATAGTGCTATTTTGGTTTACTCTACACACATATCTGCACTTGTTCCATTCCTGTCCATCCTAGAAGAGGGATCCTTCCTGTTACATTTCCTGAGGTTTCTCCCTTTTTTTTTTTTTATAAGGATTTTTTTGAGTTTTGCCTTGTCTGCATTGAGGGCCTAAGGATACAGGGTGTCGTACGCTGTACAGATTGGGAAGTCCTCGGAGACAAATATAGGCTTTTGGTCTAAATGAATGACATTGACTTGACATGACAGCCTACATGTAGTAACTACAAAAAGTAGTTTTACATATTTGACTGAATCACAACAACTGTTATTTATGCTTTGACTGACACATGCCTCTGCTTATGTGCCTGAATCATTCATCCAATCCAATTCAGCAAGTGAGCTACTAATCCACACAGTATCAGCTCCAGTGCTCAATGACCTGCATCAATCCAACAATATGACTCGGTGATTGATTACGCCCATCTTTGGAGAAAAGCCAGCTAGCAGTGAGGTTGCTGCCAAGGTAGGCAGACAACAACTGTCTTAGCCCTGAAAACGTGTCTTTACAAACAAACTGGCCTGTTGCTTACATGAGGCAGACGGCGACACATTTTGATTTATTTGCACATGCAGTGCCATTTGACTTCTTCACTATAACATGTCTTTGAACAATGGTTGATGTGTGAGTCAACATCCGTCTGTTAATTGTTTTGATTTCATAATGACATTCATGCACCAGTTATATAAAAAATAATGATCAAAATAGCAATCAAAGCAAACATTTGAGGCACCAATTGAAGCACCAATATTGCACGGGTTTATCATATAAATTGATTGGGAGAGGCTGGATAACAAGAGCAGTGTGTGTGTTTGTGTGAGCCAACACAATTAATTTGTCTGTAATTGCATGTACAGTACAACCAGGAGTGGGTGGCTGGGCGTTTGTGTGCATGTATGATTGTGAGTACATGTACTGTATGTATGTGTGGGAGTGCGTGTTCTTGAGTGTGTGTGTGTGTGTGTGTGTGTGTGGGTGAGTGTGTGTGTGTGTGTGTGCCGCAACAAGACAAAAGTTAATGAGGTTTGAAGGCTGCTGTGGCAGCGGCGGCCTTGTCTTTGTCTCTGTCCTCTGCCACCCTGCCCAGGCCTTTATTAAAAGGATAATGCAGCAAGGGTCTTTAAGTGTGCAGCTGCAGAGAGAGAGAAAAGGGTGAGAGAGGCGTAGAGTGAAGTAGAGAGAGAGAGTTTGGGGTGGTGAGCAAAAAAAAAGAGAGTCAGGGAGAGCAAAGAAAGGAGAAGGCAGCAGAGAAAAAAGAGAGAGGATGAAATAATGGTTATAAGAGGAGTAGAAGGTAGAGGATTTGAAGGAGGCATAGCTAGATAGATAGATAGATAGATAGATAGATAGATAGATAGATAGATAAGGAGAGGGAGGGGGACAGATAGGAGGGATTTAGTGTGGGAAAAGCAGTAGCTAGGAAGAAGGAAACTCTGTGCTTAATACATGTCTAACAAACAATATGAAGTAAATCAGTTAACCTGAATTTCAATTACACCAACGCATCTGCAATAAGATAATAATAATGATAACAATATCTTTAGATAATAATCCCCACACCGCTATTGCAAACAGTGCACATATTTTTGACACTTGGAATTTATGTGTAACGTAGCTATCGACACCTTTTAATTCCCTATACCTGATCTAGGTTACTCAGGTCCTCTGACCAGTTACTTCTGGTCGTCCTTCGGTCTCTGAGAAAGCTAAGGGGTGACCACGCCTTCTCAAGCTTGTTTTATGGTTGTGCGGAGGCTTCACGCAGAGCTTTTGCCATAGCCTACTTAAGTGGCCTGAAGTTTATACTTGTGCGTTGGTGTGTGCGTCGATCTCTTAGCAGGACCGACGTTTGTGTGTGTGTGTGTGCGTGGGGAGTGTGTGGTAGAGCGAATGAGCGAGCGACGGCGATTAGCTTCGGAGCGAGTACCGACTCTAGACTCATAGTGAGAGAACCAAAGTGTCTCCCCTGTTCTTTCTGACCACGGTGGGAAATCTGGAGCAGGAGAAGTTAACCCTCTCCTTGATTTCATGTTGTTAATGGAGGACAACCTAGAAATGAGTTGGGGGGAATGCAACGCTACCAAGTCACGGCTGAGCGACATGCACCGCCGAGACGTACATTTTTCGAGAGGTGCACGTCAGGCTATGGCGAGGGTCCGTGTCTCCATACCTACAGTACGTGCGTACCTACGGCGTAGATTTTACGCAGAAGCATAAATCACGCTTCAGTCTTTCAGTCTGTGGAACAAACTGCCCCAACACATTGGATCTGCCCCTGAGTCGTTTAAAGGGGACACATAGTGCGCTGAAGCACAGAAGGGAGGGGACGGGATGAGGAGAAGGGAGGAGCGAGCTAGTCTCCGTTTTGTTTGAAAATACTTTGAACGTCAACAAGAAGTAACGTCACCCAACATCGCTTAGAGCACCTTTAATAGAACACATGGTGAATTACAGCCATTAGCTATATCCATTATTACGGCTACAGGACCTCGGGAGAACCGCCATGTAGTGCAGGGCGACGTGGGCGGGCGCAGTCCTGCTGGTCTGCTCGCGTTCATTATGCACGTTCATCATGCCAGTTTAATAACTCGGGATTCGTTGCTACAAGTGAATGTTAAAAATGGGGGGGGAGGGAGGTAACCTTGCTCCTTATGACCTCATAAGGAGCAAGATTCCAGATCGGCCCATGTGAGCTTTCATTTTCTCAAACGCAGAGCAGGATACCCAGGACTCGGTTTACACCTATCACCATTTCTAGCCACTGGGGGACCATAGGCAGGCTGGGGGAACCCAGAACCGTGAATTAATGTTAAAAAAACTCAAAATGAAATTTTCATGCCATGGGACCTTTAAACAAGGACCATTTAAGGGTTTGGGCTGGTAAGTTGATGTACCTTTCGCAATTCAAGGTCTATGGGAAAAGTCTTTCTTGGCCAGAGGGGTGCAGTTCCACCTATGGCTGCTAAGCACATTATGGTCTATGTATGCATAAAGGTCCCACCGGGGCTGGTAACGTTAACCTGTTTTCGCCTGTTAATGTGGTGTGTTGGGTTATCAATGCTAATGGTACAGTTAGCGTCATATAAAAGCTTGTTATATAACGTGCAAATTAACCAACGTAAAGCTAACAACGTTTGTTAAGCGTTTCATTTTGGTGTTTGTGGCGCCGTTTTAATATACAATTACTTAAACAGTCAATGAAATGCTATAGTTCAGGTTAACATATTGTAATGTTACTGTTTGTTGTGGCATGTTTTCAACCTGCCAGCGACTTCAGATAAAAGTATTTACTTATTATTGTGCATTAATGTCCCATCTTAATAAGTCATCCTGTGCATTTTACACTTTGAATGTAACTGTTTCTTCACAGACAAGCAGGTAGACATTAATTTTCATGCACTAATGAATTTTTATTTTTATAAATGTACCTTTGTGTGTTTTTCAGGAAATGAGGTTGTGTTCTGATAGATCTTCAGTGGTCCTGCAGCAACATGTCCTGCATGAAGCGCTCAATGGTGTTTTTTGCCCCCAATGTCTCCTTCCAGGCAGCGCTGCGACCGCTGCCTTCAAGGCACCTAACCCTAACCCTAATCCTAACCCTAACCAGAGCCTAATGGACTTCAAGGCAGCGCTGTGACCGTTGACTTCAAGGCACCTAACCCTAACCTTATCCCTAACCCTAACCAGTGCCTAATCCTAGTGCGTTCCAGGCAAGGAGACGTTGGGGGCAAAAAACACCGATAAATGCTTGAAGCACCAGACTCAATGTTGGAGCGTCACTGTGTAAGATCTTTTCTCCAACCCTCATAAATACATTATTTTAGACTGTTAAAGATTTGACATGTAGGAGTTTGTTCACATAATACTGCAAGTCCTCAACTGAAGCATACTGTACATTCATGCACATGCACATATATTTTTATTTATTGTGACCCAACATGCCTTAACTACATGTTTGTCTTTTACTGTAATTACAAAAGGTATCCACACTAAAAACTAGTGCCTACAGAAGGAAGACCTGGTGTATAGAGCGGTGTACACTCACCTAAAGGATTATTAGGAACACCTGTAAGATTTCTCGTTAATGCAATTATCTAATCAACCAATCACATGGCAGCTGCTTCAATGCATTTAGGGGGTGTGGTCCAGGTCTAGGCAATCTCCTGAACTCCAAACTGAATGTCAGACTGGGAACGAAAGGCGATCTAAGCAACTTTGAGCGTGGCATGGTTGTTATGGTTGAGTATTTCACAATCTGCTCAGTTACTGGGATTTTCACGCACAACCATTTCTACAAAGAATGGTCTGAAAAAAGAAAAACATCCAGTATGTGGCAGTCCTCTGGGCGAAAATGCCTTGTTGATGCTAGAGGTAAGAGGAGAATGGGCCGACTGATTCCAGCTGATAGAAGATCAACTTTGACTCAAATAACCACTCGTTACAACCGAGGTATGCAGCAAAGCATTTGTGAAGCCACAACACGCACAACCTTGATGCGGATGGGCTACACCAGCAGAAGACCCCACCGGGTACCACTCATCTCCACTAAAAATAGGAAAATGAGGCTACAATTTGCAAAAGCTCACCAAAATTGGACAGTTGAAGACTGTAAAAATGTTGCCTGGTCTGATGAGTCTTGATTTCTGTTGAGACATTCAGATGGTAGAGTCAGAATTTGGCGTAAACAGAAAGAGAACATGGATCTGTCATGCCTTGTTACCACTGTGCAGGCTGGTGGTGGTGGTGTAATGGTGTGGGGAATGCTTCCAGCACCTTGTTGAATCAATGCCATGAAGAATTAAGGCAGTTCTGAAGAAGAAAGGGGGTCAAACACGGTATAAGTAGGGTGTTCCTAATAATCCTTTAGGTGAGTGTATTTGGTGCCATTATGGAAAACAGAGACTGCATGGATCACATCCTACATTCTCAAATGTCTTATTCTGATGCCAGAAAAATATTTTTAGTTCAGCTTCTTTTGCTAAAGGACAAGCCAACTTTTAGCAGTTAATTATTCTGTCCTCAGTATTCAGAGGTTACATGTATTGCGTTTGTACTGGTGTTACCACTTTTAGAAGTATGTATTATGCGGTTTAATCTCCAAGATTTGGTTACAACACGGACCGCGTTGCAATGATTAGCTACAGGAGAGAAGATGTCCGTTCTTTGAGCTGATGCAATCAGTGTGACAAAACCTGGCGGTTTCACAGCACCCAGGTCGCGCTGAACGCAAGAAGCATCAAACAGCTTTAAGGCATACAAAAAATATATGTTATTTACTTAGATTTATTAGTTAGGATTAGTAATTGACACTGCATGTCCTTGTATGTTTTTTGTTTTGAGACACAATGTCAGTGTAGTAAAACTCATGTGCATTAAATTTAATCATAACAGTTTTGGTAATTTAATAAGTTGTTTAACATGCCATTTTTAATTATCAACCACGACAGCTGAACCAAGCAGTCTCCAAAATTCCTGTTTGCGATGAAGCGCCGCTCCTGTCGCCTAGCAACCTTGACAGCTGCAGCTGATAAGTGGACAAAACTTTAACTACAGCACCGAAATGGAGCCAGAAGGTTTTTTTTAATTTTTTTATTTTACCATTTGGCAAAGTGTCTGAGAGAGCAAATAAATAATAAACCCTACATGTGAACATCTCTTGTCTCCGAGCGCAGAGCTCCTGTCAGCTCACAGCGGGGACTTTGAGCATGACAGGCCAGCCAGATATCCAGCTACCCCGACAGAGCTAGCTAGCGGCAAGCCAGTTTGTGGAGCTCCTCAACTCTGAAGCAAATTTGGAGCAAATTTTTTATTTGCCATAAATTTTCATAACACTGCCTAAATTTGACACCTACACAATTAATTTCCCGTCTGAAACAAGTGAAAGTAAATACAATGATGAAATAGCAGATGAAAATTCTAAAAAAGAAATCTTGGTTGGTGGTCATTTGTGTTTGCCTACAGCTTCTGCTTAAATGCTGCAATGAATGCTGGGAATCCTGGTGCTGCAAAGGATACAACAGTTGGATCCTCTGAATTCTGTAAAGGGAGGCCGCATTCGTGGACCACGGATGCAGCGACAGTGGCTCTGCAAAATGTTCTTGGGAAGGAACTTGTTTTGATGGAACATTTGCACCCCACAAAAGAAAACGCCACATACAATATAAATGAAGTTGACTGGTCACATAATACATTAATGTGAGCTATTTAAATTAGCTGGATACATGGTTAAACGTAATTTGCTCTTACCAGTGTATTGATGTGTGTACTTTGTTCACAGCAAGCATGCCAATCGTTCACAAAACGTCCCAGTTAGAGGAAATGCCGTGAACATATTTGTAGCTCGAAGTTTGTTGTTGTTCCCCGAAGCGAACGGCAACAGGCAGAAAGCGGAAGCCACGTGAGGGACATCCGGCACGTGGCAGGCAATTATCCTGGAAATGTACTTCTGTTGATCTAGACCAGCCAACGTCAACTGGCGGCCCGCGGGCCACATCCGGCCCGCCAAAGCTTTTAGTCTGGCCCGCAGAATAATCATGAATTCCCAAAATGTAAAGAGGAAAAAATGCGTTCTGTTATTTATCATTTCAAACATTTAGAGCAAAAACCAAGCCCCTGTACTTGCATCTCTATTCACATGCTGGGATTTTGTTCAGCGATTCCCGAGCTCCACACACAGATGAGCCGAGATGTGTGTGCGTTAAAACACACACACACCGCTGAGCCGAGACGTGTGTGCTTTAAAACACACACACACCGCTGAGCCGGGATGTGTGTGCGTTAAAACACACACACCGCTAAGCCGAGACGTCTGTGCGTTAAAACACGCAGCACCTGACTGGGAACGATACAAAGAGGGCAGATGAACTCACGCTAGTCTCGTTACTGTAAGTAGGCTACAATAAAACCTTCGTGAGTAAAAAGTCAATACTTATTAATGCACTCACCTGTGTCGGCATAAACATGTAGAAAGCGATATTTCAATCTGCTCAGTCCACTCTTGTCCACCGCGCTGTTTTACGCAAACACAGCTCTACTCTGCAAATAACGAATTTTTACAAACAAGCTAAAACAAAAGATGTCGGTTTGTAGTCTAACTGTTTATCTTAGTTTGCCGGGAATCTGGAAATTTGAACAACGTCTTGTAAACCTCACTGTTGGCTGAACAAACCAAACTCTCCGCTGGAGGGGTAAATCTATGGAGGTATTATAAGACCAAAACAAATAGTGGCTACTTAATATGCACGTGAATGATGATGCTGGTTGTATTATTTTGCAACCTGACAAGCAGTGTTTCTTTCTGCAAGCATTTTCCACCAATCAGGACGCTGCTTAATACAACAATGTTTCCATAATTGCAGACTTTAACCTTCCCTCCTCAGTGAACTGCCTCCTAGTCTGAGATAATTTTCTAGTTAAAGAGCCAGTTATCATTATGGAGTTTCCATGTTTTTTAGGAGTTTGCTCACACTAATACTTCTAAAGAAATATAGCATTAATTCAGTAAGAAAGTGAAAATTGCGAACAAAAATAGGCGTATTAAGTTTAAATTAATTTTATTTTCTTTATTTGAAAGTCCGGCCCCCAGAGTGTCTGCGTAGAAAAATTCTGGCCCTTGGAAAAATCTAGTTGATGACCCCTGATCTAGACTATACGTGGTGTAACATTTTCTTGATGAACAACAGTATCCATATAAATAGTACTAAACTGTACATCGTCTTTCCTGCTTGCCTGACTCATCCAACTCTCAGAAAGAAAGCAAATAGCATATTTCCCAAAATATCAAACTGTATCTTTAACAATAGCTTCCCTCTAAATTCCTGAAATATAACTAACAATGACTAATCTTTTGTTACTTTTTGACTGACCAACACCCAACACTCAGTAACAGCACACTTCCCTTCCCTGTGGATCAGTCTGCTGAGGCGAACAGACATTTTTGTTATACCCTGCTTTGTACTGGCCAATTAGTAACCTGTTAATTGGCGCAGGTGCACATGTCTGAATCCAGGGGCATCGTGATTCATTAATGGATCTCTGCAGACCTCCCGTTGGCTGAAATTAGCCCTCTTTTCGGCCAATGGCAGGTCTCAGGTGTGGCCAAGACACGTGCCTGTTAGTGTTGCTGAATACATTGTAATTAGTCAGTGGCTGTAATAAGTCTCTCTCTGTGTCTGATTGGCCTCTCCCACCAGCTGCCTCTCTCCTTTACCCCCTGCTTTGTCCATTTTTCTCACCTCTCCTCTCTCCGTCTGCCTGTTTGTCGGCTGAAACATATAAAGTCTCTTCTTTATTCTTCAGCTCTGCATCTGTTTCCTTGTTTTGTTTCGATTCAGTCTTCCTCACATCCTCTGTTTCAATCTCCTTCTCCTGCCTGGCCTGAATTTGAATGTCATTTTTTAATATTATTAATATAACATTAATGGTGGACCAGATTTTGTCACGCAGCAACAAATTCACAGTCTAAATGAAATATGGAGGGATGTTAGGAGGAATACTGTTGTTTGTGAGATTTGTATTAGCTTGAAGAGAATCAACACTGACTTCAACATGTGAATTGTACGTGTTGCATAAATGGTCGGTTCATTTATATGTAATTTATCGTAGATGCCTGCGCACTCCTCTGGCTATCAGGAACAGTTAGTTTAATAATAAAACCAGGATTTACCTAGGATTAGTTTCTTACATTATTTCGGAGTACCACTCTTTGAAAAAGAGAAAGAAATCATACATTGATTCAATCTCATAATCTGAAGGTTTTCTACAAAGGTAAATCCATAACTCGGTGGACGGCTGCGTAATACACTTCAAACAGACCAAAACAAGTAATCCAGTTCTTTATAAATTATGAATTTTCTTTTTGAAATGCCCAGTGAAACAGAAGTTGAAGCTTGTTGCTGAAGGAGGTTCTCTAGCTTCTGTAATGTGACGTATTTCTTAGTTAAACAGAATATTTGAGCGGTAAATCAAATCCTTTGCATTTGATTGGACCACTAAAAAGTGGGCAGGCTTAGAGTTTAGTGCAGTACTGAGGACTGTTGGCTCCACACAAACTTCCCCTAACCTTTTTTGTTGCTGTTAGATCAGGAGGAGGATGAAATATGAATGGGAACTTGCTGATTTATGAACAGCTCTGTCACTGCAGCAAAGTTTCCATTGATTTATTAGACCTCCGCCACATTGTAAGCAGCCACGACAGTGTGTAGCTTGTATTATTTTCACCTTGAAAGTCTGTCTGTCTGTGTGTGAGTCAACACCGTCACAACCACTGTCATTGCTGTTGCTAGCTAGCTAGCTAGCTTATGAATCTGTAGTATATGTAGCTCATAACTCTGCGCTGCTAACAGTTGCAGATTGATTGACAGGAGAATGTCATGATATTATTGATTGACATTGGTTGGTTATTGCATACATAATAGATCTGTTCGAGTCGTGATTCACTCGGATCTTTAACCCGAGTCTTTAAATTGACTCACGAATCAAGAGTCTCTAGCATCATTAACCCGGTTCAGTTGAGTCCTACTACAATTCAATCTAACATGATAACAGCGGCACACACAAACCTCTTGCAACATTAGCTTCTACTATTCCTAGCCATCTTAGCTGCAAAAAGCTTTATAACTTACAATTTCGTAGTTAACAGCAACTCCACAAGTCAACTCAAGCGCCTGAGTGAGCAGAGAGACAGTCCCGACCCGCAGACTCAGAGGCGGAAGCTCACAGACCGTGGGATTCACTCGAGAACTCACGAGTCATCGAGGGCTCGTGAGTTGTTGGTGATTCATGAGTCGTTGATGACTCGTGAGTTTTCGCGGGAGTCAGTAAATCCCACGAATCAACTGAATCAGCTGAATCAGCCGGCTACATTGTCATGAGTGGATCTGATTCAGACGAAACATTACAAGCTCGCCTCAGCTCGGCTCGCAGGCAACTCATGAGTTGTCGACAACTCACAAGCCCTCGATGACTCATGAGTTGCTGATGACTCGTGAGTTCTCGCGGGAGTCAGTAAATCCCGCGAATCAATTGAATCATCCGGCTACGTTGTCATGAGTGGATCTGATTCAGAATGAGCGAGCAGCGAGCGAGTGCAGCTTCTCCTCGAGCTCAGGGTAAAGCAAATCAACAACAAAAGCCATTCTATCACTTTTGAAATAACATACAATGTTCTGCACGTAACCTAGCTAGGCCTACTGTAGGTTTGGTGTATAAATGTAGTATGTTAAAATGCAATTAGGTCGAGCAGACAGTCCGAACCATTGTAAGCTTGCCTCGCCGAAAACTCATGTTTTTTTTTTTTTACTTCACAAAACTTTATTATTCAAATACAGATGCACATACACATTGAAAACATTAAATGCATACAGTGCATACATGAAAAAGGGGCGCATGGAATTTACATTAAAGAGATTTTAAGTCATTGTAAATGTTCGTCCAGATGGCTTTCTTATTTGTCAGTCCTATTAAAGTTAAAAAATATAATTCCATGTCATTTTTAAATGAATATTCGGTTTTCTTTCAGACCATTTATATTTATGGATATTTTTTTTAAATAAAATTAAAAGATTCTAAATGAAAACATGGCATTTTATCCAAATCAAAAGCTCGCCTTGGACGTAGCATACAATACTGACTCAAGTGATTCAAGTGACTCGCACAACCCGGATCAGTTTAGTGAGTGACTCAGAATAACCTGAATCCAAAAAAGGAATCGAGTTTGCCAGGCCTAATACATAAGCAGAGAATTTACTACAGAGAACGCTGATTTTCCTAAATCTTGCCTACAAAATCCATAGCGCAAACCCTGTTTAACAGGTAAGCACAGTTCGACCAACTCAAATGGATGGATGGATGGATGGATGAATTGATAGAGAAACTCCCTGCAGATGGATGACAGTGGGGGGGGCTGAAAAACTCACTTTTCTCAGCTGGTTCTCTTGGAGTGGCTGCGTATGGCCGTTTCTGTCTCTGCAGCAGCACGTGAAGCTTCAGGTCACAACCTCATGGTGACTGATGGTGACTGAGTCAGAACGCTCGGTTAGAGCAGGATGGTCTTGGTTGAACTGGAGCAGTTTGTCAACGTCTTTGCAAGCTTCTTCAGCGCTTCATTCAAACTTAGGGAGCCAAAAAGTCTGGCCGCACATAGGCACATGCACTGCTTGCATTACGATAAAAGAAGAGGGAAAAGGAATGTCCGGAAAAGAAGGTACGGAAGTTGTTATCGATGCAGGTCAGTAGGACATCGAACCACACACAGGACTTGTTGCTGTGGTTTGATGCATTTTTTTTTATCTTGCAGGGTTTTAATTGCATGTTTTACTTATGGCTTTTCCCTTTGACTTGAATAATTATCCCTAAATTACCTCTAAAACTCTTTTAATGGCCATGGGAGAGGTGGAGGTGTGCCAGAGAACCAACCTATGGTGCGGTTGGGAGGAGGGACCAACGTAATTAAAGCTGGACACAGGTGCAGAGACCAATAGGGAAAAACTAGGAGGGAGAGCAGAGATGAGGGTGTGAGACCAGGGGACAATGGGACTGAGAAGCAGAGATGTGCCTGCCTGCCGTCCAGGTGAGGATATGTGGAGACGATGACTATGTTGTGTGCCTACCTCCCTTGGGGTATCTAGGGGCGCACTGTGGTGGAATAAATTAAGTTGTTTTAATTGTAATGTCTGTCTGCATATTTTCTATAACTCCCCAATAGAAATTATAGGATTTTTGTTTGAGGTCACACTCCACACCTGTGACATAGTGTCTATACTTTCCCCTAAACAACAACAAACTTCTAGCTAGTAAGCTGCACGCTGAAAATGTTGGTTTTGAAGGAAATTTGGATCATGTAGGCCTGCTTGTTTCTTTCGGTGAATGATTGTAAAGATTTACAAAGAATATAATTTACGGCATTTACTTTCTAACTGGGACGTTTTGGGATTGATTTTTGGGGATTGCTATATATAGATATACACTGGTAAGAGCAAATTACATTTAACCATGTATCCAGCTAATTTAAATAGCTCATATTACTGTATTATGTGACCAGTTAACTTAATTTAATATTGTATGTGGCATTGTTTGAAAATGTTCCACCAAAACAAGTTCCTTCCCAAGACCATTTTGCAGAGCCACCGTTGCTGTGTCTAGAGCTTAGCACCGCCCAAGACGGTGATTGTAAATGTGATTGTGATTGTTTTAAAGAACATCAAACCATTGAAAAGAAAACCCAATATAAAGGATGAGGTCACATACCAAAACATCAAGGCATTCTTTTATGTCTGTAGATCTAACTTTTTTATGTATATATATATATATATATATATATATATATATATATATATATATATATATATATATATATATCTATCACCTTGATGAAGTCACATGCTTGCTTGGGTGCTGTTAAACTTTCCTCCTCAACCTCCTTGAGGAGCACAGGGGGGTTGGAATGCTATGTGTTGGATCACTCTCTTCTCAAAGCATGTGTGCTGAAACCAGACCGTCCTCACCCGGAAAACGGCCATGACACAATCACTCATTTTAAGCCAATTTTACAAACCCTATTTTTTTTTGTTGCCTAAAGTTAACTAGTTCTGTTTCACAGCGTTAACTACATGTTTAAAACTGTGCAGAGGTGGAAAGTAACGAAATACATTTACTCACGTTACTGTATTGAGTAGTTTTCTTGTGTATTTTTAAAAGTTTTTAAAATCAGTATTTTAAAATGTATGTTTTGAGTTAAGTATTGTATTTCGCTACATTACAAATTATATTGGTTACTGAGTAAAAAAAAAAACTAACAAAAACCAAAAAAGGAAGAAAAAAATATCACGCTCCGTAACCACTACACCAGACCTGGGCATTCTTTTTTTTGTGCGAACGTATGCAGCTTCTTCTTCTCTGGTTGCAAGTTGCTATTAAAAAGAAGTAGAAGAAGAACTGCAATGTGTCAGACCCATGGATGTATTAAGAGAACGGTCGGACCCCTGTGTCGGCGAGTCGCAAACTGAGCGGGAGACGTTAGCGTGGACGTGAGTGAGCTGTTATCCCTCAAATGTCAGCTCATGGGAAAGAAAGAGAGGTTGATACAGAGTGCTGAGTTTTTAACCAAACACAGACTTCTATTTACTGAAGTCAAAGGTAAAGCCATGTGCTTAGTTTGCGGAGAACAGATCGCTGTGTTGAAAGGATTATAATTTAAATCGCCACTACAATACTAAACACCATGCAGAGAAATACAACTTGACTGATGCAGAGCGGCCACGGACATCTGAAGCTTTGCTAGTTAAGCTGCAAAAGCAACAAGGCATCCAGGGATGCAGCAGTCAAGACCTGGGGCCTATTGCACAAAAGTAGAATAAAGAAATCCAGGATAAATGAAAAAGCGCAGCTTGACTTAGTGTGATTCACTCATCGCGCCTTAATCGGTTGCACGTTTGCCGAGCCAGGATAAGTAGGTGAAGCTATGTCAAGCCAGGAGTAGATAACTGGGATAAGTGCTCGTTCACGGCTTTCTTAAATAGACCACGGTATCGATCACAGATTTACTGATGCAGAAATGGAAAAGACGTGTGCAGCATATGTTTCACCCACTGAGTAGCAGCTTCTAATTGAAAATTACGAGGAGGTGAAACATATAATAGGCTATGCAAAAAGGGAAATACGGCTGGTATCAAACGGGAAAAAAAGCCCAACAGACAATAGCGGACCGACTGAATACGTATGGATTTAAAAAAAATCTACTCAGTCACTCCACGTTTTAATTGCTTTAATATGCTTGTTTTATGTGTTGGTTTTATTGCTGTATCTGTTTTTATGCGCTAAATGTGCTGGTTTTAGTGTAGGCCTAAAGTGTCTTTGAGTAGCCTGTAAAGCACTATATAAATAAAATGTAGGCTATTATTATTTAGTCTACGCTTTAAAAGTGAGCAGAGGGAATTCTTGTTCCTGGGAAATTTATAAGAACTAGGCTTAATTTCAAAGCTTATTCATAATGCGAGAATATGTTTTACAACCATATGCACACATCTCCATAAGCTATGTCTAATTCTAAATATCTTTCTACAATTAATGTTCATACAGAACAAGCATGACTGGACAAAAACTAGAAAAAGAAGTGACTTCAATACACGCTGTATGATATGCATATGCTTATAAGCATATCTGTAAAACTATGTAGCCTATTATTATTCATGTTTTTTTTCTCACTCCCAAGATGACAGTGACAGCCCCAAAATAAAATGATTAAGAAGCATTGTGGCATTCCAACACATTCTCACTCAGGATTTAAATCAAACTCGTGACAGCAATAGTGACAAGTAATGCATGTTAATAAAATGAAGCAGAACACATTCAGAAGACAACGGAATAACTGTTAAACAAGTTTATTTCGGATCAGAGCGGCAGCTGATTTAACACATCAGACTCCAGGATTAATCTTAGCTTGCCTGTTAGCCTGCTCTGGACCAGGCGAGCTGCAAAGAATAAATCGCCATGGTTACTTGGCTGGGCTTAATTCAACCTGCTTTTGTGCAACCAAGTCAAAGCTAAATTCATCCAGGATAACCTGAATATCCCGGCTTAATCCCTTATCCTGGTTTTGTGCAATACCCCTCAGGGGGCTCTTTCACAAAAGCAAAATTTATATATCCAGGATAACCGATGAAGTGAGGCTTGACCTAGTTTTATCTGGGCAGAATGGCTTGGTGCGTTTCACAAAGGCCAGGCTGAGGAGGAGGGACTAGGTCGAGTCAGGCTGAAGTAATTTGGATAGATGCGCGTTCACAGCTTTCCATTAACAGGCTGCAGCACGGTGGCTCAGTGGTTAGTACTTCTGCCTCACAGCAAGAAGTTTCTACGTTTGAATCCAGGTTGTTCTGGGCCTTTCTCTGTGGAGTTTGTGTGGGTTTCTTCTGGGTGCTCCGGTTTCCTCCCACCATAAAGAAATGCAACTAGGACTACAGTTGAAAATTAGCCGACTGGCTAACACTGGTGCATTTACAGAAATGTTGATTAATGTGCACTGTCCTAATCAAATAAATAAACTGCAAGGTTGATAACAGATTTACAGATACTACAATGGAAAATATGCATTGTTCATACTTTATACAGAGTGAGCAGCAGCTTCTTGTGGAAGGATGAGCGGCTGTAATTATACAGCTAGAGAAGACGTGGCAGACAATTGTGGACCGACTGAATGTAGCCTAAAAATATACACACTGCTCAGAATTGAAACCGTCATAATCATACCATTCAAGGATTAGGCTACTGATCATTTGCACATATTAACCGCACTCTTTGCCTTAAAAGTAAGCAGAAAATAATGTTACTCAGGAAATTTACCATGAAGATCAATTTTCTACAACGCTAGAATATAATGCCTAAATATCTCTCTCACTCTGTTTCTCCCTCTCTCTCATAGGCTAAAATATAAATTTCCTAAGTCATTAACTTCCACTGCTCGCTTTTAATGCAAAGTGTACAACTGTTCATTTTTGCAAATGACATTGACTCATGGAATGGTTTTAGTTAAGAGCAGTAGTTGGTAAATGTATATTTTTAGATCTATCATTCAGTCGGTCCACTATTATCTGCCACGCTTTTTTTTATAGAGGACAAGTTTCCTTCTTTACATATTATATGCTTTGCTCTCTTGTATATATGGACATAGAAAAGAAAGACACTGAAGAAATTGGACTCTAAAATCTACAAACTATGAAGATAATTAAGTGATAAATAAACTTAAAACAAAAAGTAAGGAAATTTGTGTTTGGTAGATTATTTCTCTGTGGTAACAATGCTTTTTGGCAATAAATCTTATACCGTTGGAAAGCCTGTTTAGTTCCCTTACAAATGGTGCCCCATTTGTAAGGGAACATGCATTTGTGGGATGAGCAGCAGCGCTGAGTATGTGGGTTGCGCCAATGAAAAAGTTGCCAAATCTTCTCTGCCATTGCCAAACAGGTTATTTTGCTGTTGCTATTGACACTTGTCACTTGACACAGGAACATTATGTTCGGTGATGGGTCCAGATTCTGCCTACGACAGTCGGATAGTAATGTCAAAGTGTGGAGACGACGCGGAGAACACTATGCTGATTGCTGCACAGATAGAGTAACACCTTTTGGTGGAGGCAGTGGAAAAAAAGGCTTGTCATCATTGGAGGCAATCTCAATGCAGAGAGATATAGAGACGAGATTCTGCAATCAGTGGCAATCCCATATCTCCACAGTCTGGGACCGAACTCTATCCTCCAAGATGACACTCGCACCTACAGGGTGGGGTTTATCAGAGACTACCTCCAGAATGTAGGAGTGGAGAGGATGGAATGGCCTGCCAGCAGTCCTGACCTCAACCCCATTAAACACTTGTGGGATCAGCTGTTCGTGCCAGAGTGACCAACACAACCACGTTGGCTGACTTGCGACAATTGCTGGTTGAAGAATGGGATGCCATCCCACAGCAGTGTGTGACGAGGCTGGTGATCAGCATGAGGAGGAGGTGCCAGGCTGTTGTGGCTGTGTATGGTTCTTCCACCCGCTACTGAGGCTCCTGTTTGTGAAATGAATAAATTGTTAAATTCCCAATATGTCTTGTTTCTTCAAACTTCAATCATTCAATCCACCAAACACCAAACGAGTCGATGGCAGTATAAGCTGTTTGGCATTGGCAGAGAAGATTTGGCAAATTTTTCATGGGCGCAACCCACATACTCATCCCACAAATGCATGTTCCTTACAAATGGGGCAACATTTGAAAGGGAACTAAACAGGCTTTCCAACGGTATAAGATTTATTGCCAAAAAGCATTGTTACTATAGAGAAATAATCTACCAAACACAAATTTCCTAACTTTTGTTTTAAGTTTATAATCACATTGTAAACATGAATGTAACAGTGTATTCATCAGTTATTTCCCCCCAGCAAAATATAAGGTCAAAAACCATTGAGGTGTCTCTCCCTGTTGTTACATGAATGTACAATAGCCTACAACACTATATACTGTAGTTATTGGTTCAGTGAACTAAGACTGTAATTTGGGAGGATTGTGGTACAATCCTACAAAATGATAGTCGTTAAAGAATACAAAAAAATTATCAACTAAAATAATTTAAGGTGCACTGGTACACTATAGAAACACACATGTACAGCACTTTCAATATTGCCCTTAGTAACAGACTTCATTTAAAACACATCTTTACAACTTTATCAGCCTTTTCTAATTATCTCAAGAACTGCAGTAATATATTCATCAAACTTCTAACAACAATATGAACAGCAGTCTTCATACAGCAATATAACAGTAACACTGTCACATGAATAATTATATAAAAAAATAATGGTCACAACTTTAAATAATAACAGTACTTAAATAAACAGCAATATGCACCTGTTGTATTTTAATACAGGCCGATAACAATAAGATAAAGCCACTGCTGAGTGAACAGAAAAGGCTCCAGCATTAATAAATCCTGGCTGTTAGCCTGGTCAGGAGAAGGCTAGCTGTTAGCCTGGCTGTTAACCTGGTCAGGAGCAGGCTAGCTGCACAGAATAAATCTCCATGGTAACTTAGGTGCCTCTGCTTTTGTGAAACCGAGTCAAGGCTAAATTGAGCCAGGATAACTGGGAAATCCCGGCTTAATCCCTTATCTTGGTTTTGTGATATAGCCTTCAGCTTTGTGATATCCCACAAAATTGCCAAAAACAGCAAGCCATTTTCTGAAGGGGAGTTTATTAAAGAATGATTGGTGGACGCTGCGCTAATATGCCCAGAGAAAAAAAGAGACGTTTGAGAACGTGCCGCCTGACATAAAATGAATATTGGGCAGAATTGTGTTTAGCCTATTGGTCCGGCCCTCCACAACAGTCCCTGTTTCTCATGTGGCCCCTTGGGAAAATGAATTGCCCACTCCTTCCATAGGACAACATATGTAGGACACTGGCTGAATTAATTCACATTCATCTAATTAGCTCATACGGGCTACTTAGGTGTGTAGAAGCTAGCTGCTAGTCTGGGCTGTGAACATTAGGGTCTAATCCATTTATGGAGTCAAAACACATGATTTGGCCTTGATTTGCATTTTAACTGTTGTTTACGTTTGTGAAGAAAAGAAGGATGGCCCTCAGAACTAACAATGTATGGTACTTTCACTTTCAATTGAAAATGTTTTATGGGATGGTCTGAACTAAAATTGCACATTATACCTTTCTAAGTCTTAAATGTCATGTGTGATATGTATGTTATTACATGTGTATACATTTGTATAGATGTTTATACATTTGTATAGATTTCCTTTTAATTAAAAACAAAAGAGTTTTGGATTTATGACCCCTTGTCCTATTTTCACTAGATCCCCCCGCCCCGTTTTACATTTTTTTATGTAACTAAGTAACTTTTAAAGTAAAGTAATATTTTAAATGAACTACTTATTACTTGTACTTGAGTAATATTTCATTAAAATATTGGTACTTTTACTTGAGTACAATATTTTATTTTCCATCTCTGAAACTGTGCCTGTTAAGTAGATGGTTAAAATTTCCACTGCAGTCATGTGGTATGGTCACATTTCAAATGCCCACCATGCAGCGGTAAATAGAAAGGTCATAAGATAGATAGATAGATAGATAGATAGAAAGATAGATAGATAGATAGATAGATAGATAATTTCTAAATCACATGAGGTCCCTTGGTAATAATAGTTCCATGCAAATATGGGCTTTAAATGATCTGGTTTGTGATGGAACTTTGGTCTTGATAAGATGCAGTGTTCCTGTTACTGTAATCTACAGAACTTCAATGCCACGCCATGGTTACTTGATAATTTAGTAGCCAGCTATCGCAAAGAAAGCCTGGCTCTGTTGAACTTGCTTCTTGGTACAGATCTCACAGTGATGACACTTGGAAATATGATCATCCCAAACAATAATGAAACCATGTAGAGCGCAATGGGATACCTTTCTGGATTTGCATGGTACAATGGTAAATGTGTGCACGTGTGCATAAGTGGGTTTATGTGTTGAAGAAGGGAAGCTGCAGCAGCCCTTATCCCTGATGAGGAAGGAGGACAAAGGAGGACGAGGGGATGCAGGATGGGTGTAAAAGTGGAGAAGGTGACAGACAGCTCATTCACTTACCAAAACAGAAGAAAGACTGCTTCTTCAGTAAGCAAGATTGGCTTCTTTGTTTGTTGATGATGGGGTTCATCATAAGCAGAGCAACAACAAAACCAACAGGCTTTATCAGTGTTACTCCAAAGATCTTGGACAGTAAAGGCTTCCACTGTTGTATTCAGATTTATCCTGGGTGGAAGAAGTATCCAAATCCGTTACTTAGTAAAAGTAATAATATTGTTGTATATATGTACTCATTTACAAGTACAACTTCTGCATTTGAAATCTTACTTACTGTAAATAAAAGTATTTGTTATGGCAACCTGTGGCATAGCCAGTGTGTGCCTGTGCCTCCCAAAGAGGCAGCTGGCACACCCTAAAAATCAGATGCATAATGAATTCCATTCTATGGACATTCAAAAGTGTTCTCGCCATTCCTCAGGAACCACAACTTCATTGATGAAATTATCCCACCAGGCACTGGTTCTTCCCAGCCTCACCCAAAACTGGCACTCCATGTAGGGCTGACAACAATTGGTTTTAACATCCGTCCTGAGGGATCTGATCACAACTGGACAGCTCTAAGTACATTAGTTCCCGCTTGGCAGTAGAATGTGTCTCTACATGCATCTTGAGTGATCACTTGTGATCATAGACTATATATAAAGATGGATCCACTTCTTCCCACTGTACAAAAGCAAAGCCAAAATATCCTAGATACAGGCACTGCCATCTTTTAATTTTGAAGCCAGAGTCTGCGCAGTAGTGTGCCTTTCCTTGGTGGCGCCAGTTCATAGAGCTCAGAGCGGCCGTGGTCTGCTGAAATCCGCAAGATGACACAAAACACATTGTGGTGGAATTTCCAGCTTATGAACTCAGGCTATGTGAGTTGAGACAGTAGTACCCCGATCTCATTTAGATCAGTGTCCAACATAACCTCTTGACCTTTCCAGGCAGAGTAGTTGTTCAACTCTGTGTCGCTATAGAAGACGGGAGATGTAGCCGCTGTACGATAAGACTGTGCTGCTCATACTGCCAAGGTCATGGAGAAAGTAAACACATAACACATTCTGTCTGTGCTGAGGAATTTGGTTAAAGCGTCTGTGTTTATGGCGCCCGCAATAGCTTTGTTTACACTGAAGGTTCAGCTAAACGTAACGCCTCCAGCATGAGTTTAAATACACCTTCAGGAAGACAGGAACTTCAGAGAGTTGGGACGGCACAACACGACAACACAATGTGGTTAAACTGTACTGCTTGCCTATATTTTCTCCTAAATTGAGAGTCCATTATATGCTTCTGTGTAATTTATCAGTCTCCCGAAACGTCTTCACGTATGTGAAATGAGGGACACAGAGGGAAGGCACACACCATTCATCTAAACACACAAAGATGACAGAAGAGCTGGATGTCGGCAAAGTATCCCTTTAATGTCTTATGAAAGGCAAAGACAAGAAGGGAGTCACATAGGCAGTTTTTTTTATGGATAAAATCAGAAAAATAAGTTAAGAATTTCTGTGCATCTTTACAGTTAAGAAAAAACAAACATTAGCATGGCAACGTGACATCATGACTTCGCGTAAACAAGCCAAGTGGCGTGTTATCTGTACGCATTTTGAGCGTATACAGTACATTGCATACAGCACATTGCATTTTGAGCTATCCGCGTGTATGTCTACGCTGTATTGAGAATGAGGACATACATCATGGTAGCTTGCTGTCACGTGACGATTTGGGAGGTGTCTGAGGCTGCCCACCATTTTGGGATCCTACACTATCGGTTGCCAGGGGCAACAGTGTAAGAGCGACACAGAGACGGAGCAGGAAAGACGAAGAGGAAGAAGAGGAATTAGCATCAAGGGGAACGGGTTGGGTTTAGGAAAACAATAACGGGGTTGGGTTTAGGAAAACAATAACTGGATGCGGGACAAAAACGGCACGGTTGGGTTTAGGAAACATGACACGCGGGATACGATCCCCAGTCTCCTGGGTGAAAGTCCTGTGTTGTTTGACCCATCCTCCCCCCGACCAAACTCCCTATGTGGATTTTCGCCCTTTCATACTAGTGCGGCGTAATTGGCAAGAAATCGCAAGGTACCCTCTAAGAAATAAAACATTGGGTCAACAAAAAAAAATATGTTAACGTTTTCCACTAGAATTTTTAAGTTAAGACTGCTGGCAGAATTACATTAATTCAAAGCAATGTTTTGAGTATGGTGAATTACCTTTTAGGCCAAAATAAAACGCATTTCTAAGTAACATTAACTTAATAATTGTCAACATGAATGCAAGTATTTAGGTTGATCCAACATAATGTTTTAAGTTAGGTGAAGAAGCTTTTTGGCCACAATAACACATTTCTAAGTAACACAAACTTAATTATTACGTTGATCTCTGCATGAGTTAAGTTGAGCCCTGTCCTATAATAAGGATATTTTCCTGTGTTTCACAGGAGGCTAAGTTGCTCAAAACTCCAACCTTGGTTGCAGGCTCCTCCCGCCCACAAAACAACCAAGGTCTTTAGCCCGGCTCAGCAGGAATCCCCCAGAAATTAGGTGTAGCTACAGAGCCTTGCTGTCTCAGTGAAGCAAGAAGCAGTTACAATCAAATGATTACAACACAATCTGAGGAAGATGAGGATGGTGTGTGTGTTTGTTTGAGGGTGCCTGAGGGAAAACAGCAAGAAGATGATAAACACCTTCTGAAAGGTTGCTAGGAGTATTTAGAGGCATAAGGGGGATGTCAAAACCTGGCAACCGGACAGCAGCTAAGGGTGCTCAAAAAGAACAGAAATTCAGACAGTAATATTCATATTAATTAGAACTATTTATTAAAATTAACAGTTATGGAAAAAATCATAGCCTAATCACTAATTATCAATAATCAACCAATTATAATTATTATTAATTTGGTCAATATTGAAATCACGATAATTTAACACGATTACTCTTCTGGAAAGATGTTGCAATTATTGAACTTAAAAAACAGTGGAAAAAGTTAAATAAATCAACAGTATAAAAAAAACAGACATCTGTGAAATTTGCCTGAATACTTTTCCTATTTAAACTTTATTTTTTCATTCAGAACACGAGAAAAATAACAGTTTACTTGCAAAACGTAGTGAGCTAAATAATTGTTTTTCTCGATTATTCTGTTTTTGTGATCGTTGGGAGCCAAAATCATAATCACGATTACATTTCGATTAATTGCACAGGCCTATTAACAGTAGCACTACATCTTTAACAGTGTAAACAGCAGCATTTCAAAAAAGTTCAAAATACACTAACACCCTCAGAGAACAGAGGTAATCTTCTTCTATGCTGATAACTTCCACTGATTTGGACTCCACTCAGTAGGTATTCATACTATCACAGAAACAAAAGAATGTGTGTGTGTGTGTGTGTGTGTGTGTGTGTGTGTGTGTGTGTGTGTGTGTGTGTGTGTGTGTGTGTGATGTGAGCTTCTCCCTCACGTAAGATCGATCAAGTCCGCTCTAGAAAATACCATACTTGAGATTCATTACTTTAGAGCTGGCTTTTTGTCCATCGAGCTCAAGGCATAGCTTCTGGAATGCCTCAAAGGTAAATTTCAACTGCTTGGGATAGCTAAGGTTAAGAGCATAGATTACCAACCCGGTCTCACGCCAGGTCGTGTAATAGTCACGTTATTTTGATTCATAAATTCGTGTACAGGTTACGATTTTGACTTTTTTTTCGTGCATATGCAACGACTTTTGAACGTGTACAGGTCACGCTTTTCGAACCTGCTCTGGGGGACGCGACAACGGGGAAATGAGGCGCCACACGCCGGCTAAAACAACGGGACGGGCCGCCACTCGCGATCAGGGAAATGAGGCGCCACACGCCGGCCAAAACAACGGGACAGGCCGCCACTCGCGATCGGGGAAATGATGCTCCACACGCCGGCTAAAACAACAGGACGGACCGCCACTCGCGATCGGGGAAATGAGGCGCCACACGCCGGCCAAAACAACGGGACGGGCCGCCACTCGCGATCGGGGAAATGAGGCGCCACACGCCGGCCAAAACAACGGGACGGGCCGCCACTCGCGACCCGCTTCAAAAAGTATGGGACTCTTCTCACTACAAAAGATTTAATTCCACTACTCCCAGACATCCTTGGAAAACTAGCGGAGGCTATTTATGAGTACACTGCGTATCCATCTAGTCTGCAGATCAGTGAGGTTGCAGAGGCCCTCATTCAAAAGCATCCCTGCCTCAAAGAACAAGGTTCCTGGCGCAGGGGCACACTACAACGGGGAAATGAAACACCACAACGGGAAAATGAAACACCACGATAACAAGACGGTTGGGGTTAGGAAAAAAAAAGAACGGGGAAAGGAACAGTCACATGCGGGACACGCCGACAAAGGAACTGCAACATGCGGGACGAAGGTACTGCCACACGCGGGGCGCGATCCCCGGTCTCCGGGGTGAAAGTCCTGTGTTTTGGTGGATGGGTCCTGTGTTTTCTGACCCATCCACCACCCCGACCAACCTCCCTACGCGGACTTTCGCCTTATCAATTACTCGCTACTCGCTTTCGTTCTGGGATCACGAAATATGCTTACCATTAAAATGCATTGCTTTCAATTTCGTAATGGCCACACGAAAAAAACGGCATTTACGTAACCTGTCCACGACTTAATAGATTACAATAACGTGACTATATAACGACCTGGCATTAGACTGGGCTGAGATTACTCCCATCAGCAAAGCACAGGATCTGGCGTCATCAATCCCCTGCAGGATCTTGGTTCCCTCGACTACGATGCACGGCCATCACCGATGATGGCAATCTTCATCACTTGCATCGCAAGGTCTGCGTCAAGCTCCTCCTCATCCTTGCAGAAGAAATTAAAAGGTATTAGGATGTATAAAATACATGGCTCAAGCTCTTCAGGGTGACGTGCATAAGGGAATGCAGGGTGACCATGTACTTCAACGCCTAGCACACAGGAGGCTGGTGCACAGGATTGAAACGGTCATATCTCCACATAGGAAGGCTACAGAGACTCAAACAAACAAAATAAAAAATTAAAAGCGTACTCAATTACTTACGTGGTACTGTTTGAAAAGGTCCTCCTTCTTCTCTCCAATATAGACTATGAGGCAGCGAATGGCAATTTCTCTCTGCCTTTCAACTGTGTTGTCCTGATTCATGGAAAAAATTGATCAGGTGTCCAATAAAAATCAGATGCAAGTGTAACCCAAATCATGACAATTTGAAAATAATTAGTGTTAGTTAGGGGCTGAGCCAAAAGGCAAGAGGGCAAGGACTCCAGCCCTTGCCTGGAGGCAAGGACCCTATTGTTATTGTATTGTTTATTGTTTCTTTTTATTATTATACAATTTTAAAAGGCTTTTCAAAATATATACATTATTCCTGCATACTTTTAGCTACAGACTCCATTCAAACGTCAACATATAGCGACAAGTCTCATCTATGGATTTGTGTAATTTGGTCGGGCTATGTTTTATACTTTTTGATCTGCGCAGCCACATGTGCACCCTATTCCTATCCCATTCAATCATGAATCTGCCTGCAATTGTGAAAATTCTGCAAATATGCAATTGACCTTGTTCATAGCAGCTATTTTGACAATTGACATGAAACAGTGAGGCAGAAACATATATGTAAAATAAAAGTCTATTCATATTAAAGTTAGTCATTATACCTCAAAAAGCATGTCCTTAATGTGCCTTATCTTCAGGCCCGTAGCTCCTCCTTTTGATTGGGTCAGGGTCATCAATTTCGGGGTGCATTGGTCAAGTTTGGCCAGAAAGGTCGATTGAAGGTTAACTGTTGTTATCCTCTTGAATTCTTCACTTATCTGCAGGGCACACCAGTATGAAGGACCAAACATGACATAAGTATAAATAAACAAATAAAAAAAATGAAAACATTGAAAAAACAAGTACATTTTGGAAATGAAAAATGCTATTTCTGTATTTTTACATGCATTTATTATATTTTATTTGTGTATCCACATTGTATCAATCCACAGTACAGAAATAATGGTTTAATAAACGTTTTATAATCTCACCTGTGCTTCAGTAAAAAGCGCAGGCCAGCGCTTCATGCAGTCACTGATGGCAGGGACCTCTTTCACTATTTCCTCCCGACGAAGGCTGAACGTCTTGGCCATTTTCTGAGCTACCACCTTGGAGTTGTCCCTTTTCATCATTTCACTTAGGAGCTCCACTCTCTCTTTTTCCAAACTTGCAGTAGTTTCACCTTGAGCATGAGGGGGTAAGTAGTTTACCTCAGCCTTCTTTGGTTTTTTCAGATTCTTTGCCGGATACTGGTCATGTGTTTGTTTTTTCTCTTGAGTGAGTTCACCTCAACTTCAGGGCAGCCGAGACCTCGAAGTTTGCTTCTGAAGTTGTTCATCTTATATTTTAGGCGCTGCGCCCATCCATAGGACCCATTAAAGGAACCTGGTTCTTTGAGGCAGGGATGCTTTTGAATGAGGGCCTCTGCAACCTCACTGATCTGCAGACTAGATGGATACGCAGTGTACTCATAAATAGCCTCCGCTAGTTTTCCAAGGATGTCTGGGAGTAGTGGAATTAAATCTTTTGTAGTGAGAAGAGTCCCATACTTTTTGAAGCGCTCATTGGCTGACTGAATTTGGATCTCTGTGAGGCCAGAAAAGCTGGGAATTGAAAACTGAGCGGGCCAGCGCTGGGAACGGTGGCCTGGACTATCTTCAGATGAGAGAATCAGTGTGTCATCGGTTGACACAGATGCGGTGTCATCAACATAGTGCTCCACACAAGGCTGATCAGTCATGTTGGTCACATCAGTGTTGGTCACATCAATTAAGGTTAAAGTAATTGCAGGCTCCTGGTCCTGGAGAAACACAACCTTGATTGTGTCCTTATCCTTGAGGTCAGTTGTAGAAAAAAGGGTGAAAAACTCACCAAAATCAACATCTTTATAGTGAAGACTGAAGTCTCTGGCAATGGAAAATACATCACGAATGACTGAGTGAAGGTCATCCACTGTCTCAGGGATTCCAGATGGTAGTACAACTTTACGGACATCATGATCCGCAAGGATCACTCGGAGTTGAGCCGATTGTGACATTATGCATCCTGTACCAACCCGGTCTCACGCCAGGTCGTGTAATAGTTACGTTATTGTAATCTATTAAGTCGTGGACAGGTTACGATTTTGACGTTTTTTTCGTGTATATGCAACGACTTTTGAACGTGTACAGGTCACGCTTTTCAAACCTGCTCTGGGGGACGCGACTACGGGGAAATGAGGCGCCACACGCCGGCCAAAACAACGGCACGGGCCGCCACTCGCGATCGGGGAAATGCTGACGCGACTACGGGGAAATGAGGCGCCACACGCCGGCCAAAACAACGGCACGGGCCGCCACTCGCGATCGGGGAAATGCGGCGCCACACGCCACTCGCAAGACACGGGAAATGAAACGCCACAATAACGAGACGGTTGGGGTTAGGAAAAAAAAGAACGGGGTAAGGAACCGTCACACGCGGGACACGCCGACAAAGGAACTGCAACACGCAGGACAAAGGTACTGCCACACGCGGGGCGCGATCCCCGGTCTCCGGCGTGAAAGTCCTGTGTTTTATGACCCATCCACCACCCCGACCCCGGCGTGAAAGTCCTGTGTTTTATGACCCATCCACCACCCCGACCAACCTCCCTACGCGGACTTTCGCCTTATCAACTACTCGCTACTCGCTTTCGTTCTGGAATCATGAAATATGCTTCCCATTAAAATGCATTGCTTTCAATTTCGTAATCGCCACACAAAAAAAACGGCATTTACGTAACCTGTCCACGACTTAATAGATTACAATAACGTGACTATATAACGACCTGGCATGAGACTGGGCTGCCTGTACACACACAAAATGTTTGACATGTTTCAGTTATTTTAGTAACAGCTAAATGGTGAATAATGTTAAGAGCATATTATATTTGACTAGGTATGGAAACCAGGAACACATTTACAGTATATACCAAGTCTAAACACAGGAGGAAGACTGCGATATGCAAATTTGTATCATTTCATCTGAAAATCTCCAAAAAGTATGGGTACCATCTATGGATCATAAATGCTGCGCTTAAGAGTCATAATGCATGTTCCACCAAAGATGTAAGATATTAAGGGGAACATGTCTGATAGCTCAGCTGGCTCTATGACTTTCACAGGACCATTTTTCTCAAGCACATAGCTCCGCAGATGCTCAACTGACCAAGCAGTCAGACCTTTCACAATGAATCCAACGCTGCCCTTCACAACCACAATTTGGATCAACTCCCCAAAATCTGGCAGACCACCAGTGGAACCATTAGCCAAGATCATTCCACTGGTGTACTTGGTACCCCTGTAACACACACTTTTGGCTATCTGGACACATGTCTCACCAGGACACTTAGCCTGCAGTGCTTCTTGGATATCCTCTCTCAGCACACTAACATCCACTGTAGACAGTGTTGTAACCTGTAGTAGAGGTCTGACAACTCTGGAATCATGTTGGTTATAAGCAAGCAACAACTGATGCTTCATGGCGAGTGACAGCAAAATATTTCTAAAGCTACGAGTATGTCTGACAACACGCTTAAAAAAGCTGTGCTTTGCCTCAAACCGCATTGTCCACAATGACACCAGAGGACCATAAGACCTGATCAGTTCTGGATAATGTTCCAGGAAATGGTGTTTCGGGATGAGGCGTTGCTCTGGGAAAACCATGAGAAACCTTTGTTTATGCTCAGATATCTTACTATCCAGGAAGCAAATGGTCTTCTCTGTGTGGACTTGGTTTACAACAAGTTCAACAATGTTTCTGAGCACAAGAAGCACTTCCCATGTTGGGTCACCTTCAGGGATTTTCCATCCAACCATGAGTGGCAAGAGTCGCAGCAAAGTCCAGTTCTCATGGGCATTGCCGCCCACACTTTTCCGTGTGGCAAAGTTCACAGAGACAGGCTGTGGTGCATCGGTTTTGTCTGACCATTTATACGGGAACTCTTTGATGCATTTGTTCAGCTCTTCAAGAGTGAAGTATTTATTCTGAATGAACACTCTGAGGCACAGTGCTATTTCTAGGGGCACTATACCTTCAAAGAGATCATGCAACACATCAGGCGGATACCCAGACAAAACATCAAAATATTTCAGTTTTGCTGTCAGTGCACACTGTCTCTTCACTCCACACACATGCATCAAACTATCATCCTCCTGTACAGCCTGAATATGCAGTGCGTGTTGTTCTTTCGTTCTGGGTGGGAATGCCCCTGTTCTCACTTCTCCATCTTGAAACTGTGACTTTTCACCTAGACAAAATCTACAGACATATGAACTAGAAAAGCTCTCAACAAATCCCCCCATAGAATGGCCACCAAGATTGTCTGCAACCACACTAAACACTGTGCCTTTGACTCTTCTGCCCAATGCAGGATCATACAGTCCTTCCTCCTCTAAGTACACAAGATCTTTGAGCAGTGGCTCCAACACAGCACTGTAACCAAATCTCTTCACATCCTCAGCCTTGCACAGAATTGCTAAGAAGATTGAGTTTAATTCAGATCTGAGCAATGAGGGGACATCAGCTAACACCGAATACACGCTGTGATTTTGTGTTTTGTGTTTTCCTGGATGTACCAAGAGGATTTCATATCTCAAAGTCATCCACATAGAGATTGAGAGCAACGGTAAGGTCACTTCCAGAGAACAGCTCATTGGTTTTGTAAAAGGTGCCGTCATGAAATGACTTGTACACAGTTCTCTGAGCTTCTGCCTCACTCAAGATCAGGTCCTGTATATCTTTCTTGCTCAAAACCTGAAGTAATGACTTTAGAATGGGGACATACTGGAAGCTGCTCTCTCTACTAAGAATATACTCAATCGGTTCAATGACAGAAAAGTGTTCGTTAAAATACTTTCTTCTTTTGAAGGCAGAGGAAAGAGGACCACCATCACGGAGGGCAGAACTAATAGGGTTAGCACCACAAATGTCGTTCACCAGTTCAGATACAATGGCTTCATCAATTTCACAGTTGCGCCTCTTCAAGCAAGATTGTAAAAATGTCTTTCATGATAGGAGAAGCAGCTGAATGACAAATAAAATGCAACTCCTCTACAAGCTCATCAATGCATTGGTTGGGTACATGAAAACAACTCTCCAGTTTCAACATTAAATGAACCAAGCTTCTTTCAATTAACTTTTCCATTTCTCTTACATCATCATCTCCAATCTCATCAATATCAGACTACTCACCCTCCTGATTAACTCCATCACTGCATTGATCTGCTTGTGAAGGGTTTTCATACCTCTTTATCACGTCGTCTTTGAACTCATCTGATGAGTGGGGAGTATGCTTGCGATTTCTATGCGAAGCAAAGGTTCCATAGATATTAGTTTTGAAATTGCAATTTTTGAAAACAGGTGACAGTTTCTTGCTTTTTCAAATGTTGACGAAGGTGTTTAAAATACTCTTTTTCGGTGGAGAATGTGCCTACATTACAGACCTGGCAACAGAAACTGAGTATTTCAGAGGTTCTCACTCTTGTTGAGTGAGTTGAATGTTTCCTTGACATATGTGATTTCAGGCTACCCCATGATTTAAATGAACAAAAACAATCCAGGTAAGGACATGGCAGAGGTTGCCCACCGTGGATATGACGTAACCTATAATGTTTCAACAACTCGTCTTTAGTAGGGGTCACAAATTTACACAGTTTGCAAGGCCAATCCATATTTCATGTTTGTGTCTCACTCCATGCTTCTCACCGCTTAAACCACTTGGTCCACGACAGCAGGATACCAGGAGATGGCAAAGTGGCACACGGCAAAGTGACTGAAGACCTGAATAGGGAGATAAATTAAGTAAAAGGATTTGAAACTTGTAATGCCCGGGGGCACCAGTGGCCAAGTGTGTTTTTTGTGATGGGGGCCAATCTTAAAGCAAGCCTTGTAATGCTGGTAAGTAAGATAAATTATAACAAGAACATGTCAGGGAAATTTTAAGGGTTGCTGATGGAGGATGGATATTTTAGTGCAAACAAAACAATTATTCATCATGAATTCAAAATCTGTATTTTAAATAACACAAATGAAATTACTGACTTTTATTTAAGTAATTATGCATATTTTTAAACAGCTTTCCAATCAGTATTTATCTTTTTAACTGTCTTAACGTGAATATTAACTTATTAACCCTTATAAATGAAATATGGTTTTTCAAAATAAATTCTCAACACTCAATGAGAGCAAGCACTGAGACCCGGGAGAGAGCAGCTGTTCGCTAACAGCAGAAAACAGGAGACAGACGCTGGTCGTTTTTATTTAATTTGTGCAATGTTACATTTTATTCATCTGTGTTTCCTCCATGTTGATTTGACCGTGGCGGTCCCCCACCATTTCTGCCCCCCACGGTATCATAAATAGGACTGCGTTATTAGAGTGCATGTGAGAGAACGTTTGTATTTTAGGTGCATTATTTACATGCTGAAGTAGTTACACTGCATTAAGATAATGTAATTAATAGTGGGGTTATTGTTATTTGATACAGAATGCTTAGCCTATATGTCAAGATCAAAGTTGACCTATATAGGAACTCTTGTTGCATTAAGTGCCAATTGTGGTGTGTTCAGACCTGCCCCCACTGCTAAAAAAAAATCCTAAAGGAAACACTGTTCATTAACATTAAAAACACACTTTTGTGGTAAAATACGAGTAAAAGGTAAAACATGGAATTCCAAAAAATTAAAACGGAATTTGGAAAAAAATAAATAAAACGAAATTTAGTAACAAATAAAACGGAATTCACAGGGTCCTGCATAACTCCGACTGGTTTTGAGCAAAATATCTGAACACATAGTGTAGCTAGTCAGCAACAGGCCAAATCAACAAACCAAATGGGAGGCCTAGCCTCTTAGCAAGCAGTGGCTATTACTGCTAGCCTACATGCTAACCGCTCCGCTAATTTCCGTCAAAGACTAATCCTGAACAAATGCAAATATGTGTAATTAAGAATAAAATGACTTACCATTCACCACATTAGCTTCTATCAGTTTCAGCTGTGGCCCTGTGATCACTCTGCCTTGAACATGCCCGCACATGCGGCCGTTTACACGTCATCAAATTGTATTTTACATTAACAGAACTTAAAATTAAATTGTTTTTTGATTAACTGAAAATGTTAAACTCTAGTCAAGACAAGTCAAGATAGTACATTGAATCAATAGGCATAATTTGTCATCCAAGCTCGATAAAATAACAATTACAAATAAAAGGCTAACAGTATCTCAGAACTTGATTTTTTATTTCACAACAATATATATATTTAAGTAATGACTAAAGGTTCCCTGAATTAGTTTTTAGAGTGTAATGTAAGTCAATGGAGGCCAGAATGCATTGATAAACACACTAAAAAGGGATTATGCATCTTGATAACAGGGCAAAATGGCATACGAATTGGCGTGTCATACATACGCCACTTCTTGAGATCAGTCTGAGCATGGCATGCCGGTCTCTGTTAATGCACTTCTGTCCATGTATGAAGCATTGTTCCCTCCATCCTCTATGTGGACATGGCCTACATTTTCATAAGACACATCACAGTGACACACTGAGATTTAATGTGGCACAGAGGACAGACCAAACCGATTGGAGGAATCCCACTGCTTTTATATAGGCCATTTATTCACATCCATCGCTTTCAGTTTGGAGCGTCGGGAACTGGGGAGACTCGTTAATTCACCGTCTTCCTCTTCGATGGGTTCACGAGCACGGGAGACAACTGAGCAATTTAGTACAGACTAGAGACAAAGATTTGACATCAATCAGAGTGACAGCGTGGCATGGCACACTGCAGAGAAATTCAAAAGGAACTCCCTCATGACAAACAAATCCCATAACATTTTTTCACCTTGATGTCCTTTTATATTTAGTATTATTATAGGAAGGTCATAAAATAATGGTGTGGGTTTTTTTTTATTTGGGTGAACTGAACCTACATTATTTCCGTCAAAGACTAATTGTAAAAGTAATGCTTAAACTGTAAATCTGAATCTTAGTATAGCAGTCATGACCTTTCCAGTCACTTCATTTATTTAGTTTCTATTTAGTTCTCTGTTGTAAAATGAATGGTAATAAATAGGGGTGACCTGGTATAGTCAAATGTTCAGTGCTTCGATCGAAAAAGCCTGATTCGACTGCCAGTCTCAAAGTCAAATCTTCGCAGCGCCGTAAAGCCCAGTTCAGACCAAAGATTTGCGACGAGCAGAGGTGTCAAGTAACGAAGTACAAATACTTTGTTACCTTACTTAAGTAGAAATTTTGGGTATCTATACTTTACTGGAGTAATTATTTTACAGCATACTTTTTACTTTTACTCCTTACATTTTCACGCAATTATCGGTACTTTCTACTCCTTACATTTTAAAAATAGCCTCGTTACTCATATTTCAGTTTGGCTTGTTTTCATTCCGGCTCGTCAGTCATCGTTCAAAAAACACACACACAAAAACCCTATCCAAATCGTTCCATCCGGAGAGAGTGAATTTGATTGTGGTTGGATGAGAAGTATAAACATAGCTATTCCGACACCCTATTGGTTTGTACGCGATCCATAACACCTGCACAGACCCGGTGCTAATACGGCACCGGTGCCTTAACGACCGTTGGACCGAATAGCAACACGGCTTTAGGTGCCTTATTGCCTGCGCGATGCTCCGAAAACGGACGTTAGAGGGAACTGAACATCGCCGCAGGGGAAGCTAGTCAACACTACAGTTGGAAGCAGGTAACGTTAGCCTAGCGTTAGCTAGCAGCTGGAGTAAACATGATAAAATGCTGAGAGCTAAACGGTGTAAAAGTGTGTCTATATTTCACTGGAGAGGAGTCTAACACCAGACTGTAGCTGCCGTTGTCTGAAAAACACAGAAGAGATGTAGCCTACGTGTCACTTTTTTCAGTCCTTCTGAGTTTGCAGGTATGATTTTAATATAACATTATTAGAGTCATATGATTTTGTCCCTGCGTTTTAGAGTTAAGCTGTTGTCCTTAATGGCATTTCCCCCCCTTACATCAGGGGTCTTGAAAGTTTTTAAGCCAAGGACCCCTTAACTTAAAGTGAGATGTAGCAGGGACCCCCTATTACATATTGTATGAAATTAAGTTGCATATTAAACTGGGCCTACAATAACTGTTAGGGTAACCTAAAGCCTTCTTACATACCTTTTTTTTCATAAGTTATTAAAATATTAATTGTTGGCATGATTTTATAAATCATATTTTAATGTTACATGTGTGGCATAGTAAATCTAGGATTAACTGTATCTGTGGGCTGATATCTTAGTGACTACCTCACCTATAGGCCAGTAAGCCTATCATCAGTGGGAATTTATATTTGCTAATAATATGTTGGAATTATGTTAAGGCATTTTATTTTTATTTTTATTAAAGACTCAAAAATGTACAGAGTCATTGCAGGGGGGCCTCCCCCTGCAATGACTCTGAGGACCCCCTGTTGAAGATACATTACTTTTACTTTTATACTTTAAGTAGTTTTGAAACCAGTACTTTTACACTTTTACTTAAGTAAAAAGCTTGAGTTGATACTTCAACTTCTACAAAAGTCTTTTCAAACCCTAGTATCTATACTTCTACTTGAGTAATGAATGTGAATACTTTTGACACCTCTGGCGACGAGACAAGTGTAAACTTGCAGCTACTTGCAATGAGCCAGTCTGCAACCTTCTGAAACCTGCCAGTTCACACCAATGCAACAAGATGAGACGGTGTATCATCTTTAGCAGAACGACTCTTGTACTAACATCCTAACTTCCGACTTCAAGGCTGTTTTTGTAGCTGGATATCATTTGTTGCGTTTAAATATGAATGTGGATGACGTTAGTGTTGGATCCAAAGAAATGTGCATAAACTGATCTTGTACAAAAGAACACGTGGCCAAATGGCACTCAGAGACAAAAGACCATGTGGTCTTTTAAACAGAGGATTTCGGCCTACATGTAAGTTCCACATCCCTTGCTCCAAACTCCTAAATGAAGAAAGGAGATAAGAAGGCCACAAAATGGCTGAATGACCACGAAGGAGTGGCCAAAGTGGTCAAACTCTAAGAACTACAACCTTGTAGTTCACACCTTTTCAGAGATCTCTGGATCCCCATTCGCTTAACGGCCCCTGAACACAGCATGCGGTCGGGGCCTATAAAACCTTCAGACCCACATTTTTTCATCGTCTTCCATTACAACCCATTGCTGAAGGGAGCGCGCAAGCACGTGTGCTAAAACTTCTATTTTCTGGAGAAAGTGGATTTAATTTCGGTGTCCAAAGAGCATCGTGGATCCTATGAAAAAAGCACTAGTGTTTTTCATATCAGCAGAAGGACAAACGTTTTTCTTCTCAAAGTTGACACGGCTCCCCTCCTTCTGCCCTTTTTGGAGGGAAAGTTTCTCCGTGGCCGCTGACGAGCGACATGGACGGTTCTGTTATTTTGTGGAAACCTACGGACTGATGGACTACATACAGTAAGGCTTAGTGTTCTGGGCAGAGATAGAACATAGTATGTTTATTAATGTGTAAAGGCTAATGTTGCCATTTGTTTACCATTAATGTGATCGATTGATAAGCGCTACTGCTGCGTGTTTGATTTATTAATTAGGGTTCCAAGCCCGAGGCTGGAAGAATCAGCGGTAGCAAAGCTACGCCATTCGCACAGCAAGGCTATGGAACCCTATTCCCCTTATTCACCGCGCCTCCATCTTGAAAACCAAATCGAGGCTAGGGGGTACACTCTAAACCGGAAGTTCAGTGACAGAGCGCAGCGGGCGTCTGTCATCATGGCGGTACCTGTGTGGACTACAAACCTTTCATCTCTTCCGGAATTAACAGTGGACTATGTTGAAAAATGGGCAAATAATGACTGCAAGATTCCTCGGGCTGTTTTGCTGAAAGGTTACAGCAACTGGATTGAGGGATATGTGCACGACGTGGAAGGTAATACACGATGATGACGGCTTTTTTTCTGAAATCAACATTAGCTAGCTAACGTTACTTTTAAAGTTAGCTTGTTAGCTAGCTAATACAACATTACAAGCTGATGCTAAGCATTGTTAAGATATATTAACCACACCAGACTGACTGTTAATTTGAGTGTTAACAATACATTATTTTCCCGACAGTCAAGAGTGGCGAGACAGTCAGTGTGAGAGCTAAGTCTTTTCGCTCAATGCGAAAAAACGAGGCACCTTACAACATTCAGGTATCATGACTGTGGATAAACTGCTCCGTTTGCGGAGTGGTGCCACTGCTAGAACAAAGATGCTTGCTAAACGTTCACATGTTCATTTTGATCGTTCATATCAACAGTTCATCTTTCCCTGCTAGACTAAAAATAACATATGTGCAGTTAATGTGATCTTTAGCTAAAAGTGTATTGGAACCATCAGTCAAAATGGCTTGTTTCCAATGTGTCACTACAAAGCAAGGCAGGGTGCTACTGTTGGTTATTAAAGTTAATAAATATTAAGTATAAGTAAGTTTGTTTACAGGCATGGGTTGCTCAGTTTACACAGCGATGTTAAGTAGGGTTGGGGAAGGTACTCTTCAGGTCTCACAAGTAACACTGATGCAAAAAACGAATCCGTAATGTCGTCCACAGTGATGCACAAACTCAGTAACATCATTTGATTACTTTGAAACTTAAATGCATCTCGGCCTCAAAAATATCTTATTTTAATAAACAGCTGGTGTCAAACCGCTTGTCAAATTACTGTTATTCCCCAACCCTGGGTTTTAGTACAATGAGTGTCCAACATATTAGGTACCCTGCAAGCTGTATTAATCAGTATCATGTCTGATGTCTAGAACAAACCTAGCAACTTAAACATTGACTATTATGCTTTCATTGCTGGAACATGAAAACGCCAGTTGTACCTAATTAAAAGGAACACTCAGTGTACATCACCATGCTCTGTAATTCCATATATTTTTATCACCACCTATTTTGCTAGGACAGTTACATATTCTTTTCAATCCTTAGAGTTACCATGACTGTTTGGGTCTGGACCAGACGTTTAGAAAAATATGTTTGTATACCTATCCAAATGTGAATGTGTTCTTAAACTTGTTTGATTATTCTTAAAGGTGGAGCTGTCCTTCGAGGAGCCATTCATTGGCAAGACCAACTGCAACTGTAAAGCTGGCTTGGGACAGTGCAATCACCTAATAGGACTGCTCTACACGCTGGCCCACTATATAAAAATGGGGTATGCATCTGTCCCCCCAACTGCAAGCAAAACATCTCTACCTCAGGCCTGGCATGTTCCATCAAGGACATTAGGGCTCACCCCAAGAGCAGTTAGCACTGTGACAGTATCCAAAGTTAAACCACCATTGGCTAATGCACCACCAAAGAAAAAACAGCGCTCTACTGAGGGGATTGTCTCTAATTTGTATTGTCCTGTGCCACTTCCATTACCAAGTGCTGAATTTGCAGAGACTCTTCGTAGCAACCTGGCTAAAATCGGCAGTAAGAGCCAGATGTTAAAGTTACTGGAAGCAAACTGTAAGCAGCCTGCTGATCTGGTCTCCACAGAATTTGGGGACCTTCCCCGGGGTTCTGTATTAACTTACCAAACTCAACGCCCACTGTCCGTTTTCAGTAAAAATGACCCTGAACTTCCTCTACCTCCAAAGCCATGCTCATTTAGCACTGCTCTAGATGATACTGAAACATTCTTCTATGGTGGCCTGGCTGTCACACTGTCTGATGCAAAGCATCTAGAGATGGAAACCAGAGGACAAAGCAGTAGCAAGACCTGGCATCAAGTACGAGCCAAACGCCTGACATCATCATCATTCAAAAGAATCTGCTCCAGGGTGAGAGACTTTGACAGTTTGGTAGCCAACATGAAGGAGAAACAGTTGAGACAAACTAAAACAATGAAGAGAGGCCTTGAAATGGAGCCAGTTGCTGCTGCTGAATACAAGGAAATCACTGGCAATGAAATCTACCCCTGCGGGTTTGTAATTAACCCCCAAGCCCCACATCTGGGGACCTCACCTGATAGGAAAGTGCGTGACATTAGTGCAGCACCAAACTACGGACTTCTGGAAATCAAGTGTCCAGACAAGGACAGTTTTAAAGACTGTGCATACTTGTACTGCAAGACTGATGGAACCTATGCTCTGAAGACAATCCATGAGTATTACTACCAGATGGTGGGACAGATGGGTATCACCGGTATGACATGGTGCGATTTCTTTGTCCGGTGCAAACAGGACCATCACCTGGAGCGGGTCCACTTCAACCTTGAAGAATGGGAAAACATGAAATCCAAACTTGACAGTTTCTTTTTTACATACTTCCTGCCTAACTTGTGCAACAAAGGTACATGAAAAGAGCATCAATGAAATGAAACACAGGAGCCCATGTTTAAAGGCAGTGTTTTATTTTTCAGAGGTTTCGTGACAAGTGCTTTATATTTCAAAGTTTTTGTGAAGTAACGTTTCTGATTATGTTCCTGACTGACACACACACACACTCACAAACACGCACGCACGCACGCACGCACGCAGTAGATGGCTTCAGTCGCCAAAAATTACATCAAATTAAACACTGTTAAAAATAAAAGAAACTTGACTGTAAAACAACCTGTCAGTGTAATTCATGGTGTGGACAGTATAATTTCAAACCAGTCCATAAAAGACCATTTCAAGGGTGCACTGGCACTCTTTAGAACAGAGGCCCTTGGAAGTTACTCAAGAGGGCACAAACAGTCCACAGTTGATTGACAGAGCCCACTAGTGTCATTGGTAAGACCCTATCGAATATGTGATACTCTTTTATCCTCCTAATGGCACGCTCAACATGAATGCGAAGTCTGGCTATGGCTTGTGTCTGTCTCACCTCTTCCTGGCTGAAATGTCCACTTGGGCCTAAAAAGGGCGGGATCACAAGGGAGACATTGATTTCAGTGAGAAGGTCCTTGATGAGGAATCCTTTATCAGCCATGACCTCATCGCCTTCCTCAAGTAGACACAGGATCCCTGATTCTCTTGTGATCTCCTTGTCAGATATCAAACCTGTATACAGGTCACTGACAAATGTGACTAAACCTGAGGGAGAGATGCCAACTAGGCCCTTAAAGGTGGTGTTACCTTTGTAGTGGGAGTAGATTTCAGAGTTGAGAACTTTTGAACTAGGCCTCTGCACGTGTATTTCTGTACAATCTAATATAACTCTTGTAAGAGGGAAAGTGCTTTGGAAACAAGGAGGCATGAGCTTGTTTACTGTATCTCTCGAAGGCCAAATTGGAAGTGATCCTAACATGAATTGTAGATAGTTTGCCCAGGTTACACAGACCCTGCTTACAGTTGACTGTGACACATCAAAGCGCACTGCAAGGTCCTATTCAGGAAAACCTTGCCTAAGACGACAAAGAAATAGAAAAAACTGGTCAATGACGGCAAGTTTAGGAATGCTAAACCCCTGCCTTACAATTTCCCCGTCAGCTTGCCTTATTCGCTGTGCCTGACTACACCCTACCATGTTTTCTGCAGTAGGCTGTAGGGCCATAAACACTGCTTTCAGTGTGTTGTAATCAGGAAAGCCTGTGAAAAACATGATGTTCTTATCATCGCCTTGGAATCTTGAAAGGAGAAACTGCTTGGTTTGAAGACGTGCAATTAATTCTGCTTGATCGTTGATGATCTTGTGGGCTTCCTTAAGTTGCTCCTCCAGTGGCGGGGGCAGTTCAGCATAATCATGATCGGGGTGTGGAGGGGCCGTCTCTGTACTGCAAGGGCAAGAAAATATTAAGGGACATAATTTTAGGAGAGCATATTTTAAACTAGTGATCAATCTCCCATCTGAGGCCAGTCATTTGCAAAACAATGCTTTTCTCTTAAAAGTCATATTTCCCTAAGTAGAACAGGTCAGTAGCAGTCACCTCCAACATAAGCTGCTCTGGAAATCTGCTGTCACCACCAACAATATATAGAATAATATTAGTTTTTTAACACTCAGTATTGTTTACTACAAAGAGATATTACTTTTTGAAAGGTTAGATCCCAGACAGAATGAAATATATCTGGGTACAATATGTATCATTTTCATGTTTTAGATTTTCAAAAGGATTAAGTGGTAACTACAGAGGGGTGTACTACAAAGTGAGGTTGATGGGTTAGCTAGGTATGTTGAGCCAAAAGAATTTTTTATGTCACAAAGGGGGCTCTCTTAACCTGGCTATATTATATATAGTTGTTATGTTAAATAAACAGGAGGCACTGAGAGTGTACTACTGTACTACTGTCGATAGCTACTGTATTTTCTAACAGAATTCCTCTGATCCTAGCAATCAGATAGGGGAAAAATTATGTTCAGAGAGATACACGTCACTTACCTTATCTCATTGGAATTTACATCAACCTGCCGGACATCCTCTTCAACAACTGCAGTGGTTGCATGACTGGAAAGCAGTATTACTGAAACTTAGTCACATGAAAAGAGGTCTTAAAAACATTATGGACTAAGAATGTAACTGTACAGAAATATACCTTGTAGTTCCTCTGATGATAGACCTCCTTGCAGGCCTCACGGTGCTATCAGTCCAGGCAAACAATGTTGGAACAGCACCCTTCTTCAACTTTCGCATGCCAACCAGGGTCTTCAAAAAAGACTCTTCTGTGAAGTGATCTGAACATACTTTTGTGTCCCCGTGGATCTGTAACGTTGTACTGTTTATAGTTGTGTGCTTAACTTGGTCTAGATTAGCAATGGTTATCATGAACAGGCACAGGTCACGTCTTGTTTATATTCTGCTGTAAGACACGGCTAGCCACGGCTTAGCAGACCAGGCTAGTCTAAAGAGCTACAACTTGCTTAACGTTACCCCCAAATCAGCCCCTCGCTCGTTATAACTTAAAAAGGACCGGTTCGTGGCTTATCAAGCCATGTCTATTTAGCCAGAAGGCTTAGCTAGGTATCTCTATGCTAGCTAGTTAACGTAAATATGGCTAGCTAACGTTAGCGTAGTTCGTAAGCTAATGTTAATATCTTACCTTGAAATGGCGACCAGGATCTCTTCTTATTTTGTGAATCCATTCACAGCAAAGTACAGGATCTTTGGGGAAACGATGGAAGGTTTGACCTGTTTAGGATTTCTTTCTTTTGGAAGAAGTACATTTGGGAACACAACAATGCGGCGGCATTGTTGGTAACGTTATGACAGTTAGCCTACAGAGTGCCAACAGTTACTTCCGTACAACACAGCCTCGTTTTGGTTTAAGATGATGACGTAGGTGAATAAGGCGAATAGCCGTTTTCAGGACTGGTCCAGATCCCTGCAGGGACCTCGGACAAAAAAATTCAGCCACTTACACCACTAGGTGGCGCTATAGCAGAAAAAACTGCATTTGGCCTTATAACTCCCACACTGTACAACCGATATTCAAACACCATACATCTACGCGTTCACTGGATCCAACTGAATCACGTGATATAGGCCACGCCCATCTCCGACTAGACTTTTAATGCGTGAAAAATAGCGATTTATTGTAAACCTGCTTTTTCATACTCCTCCTAGACCAGCCAACGTCAACTGGCGGCCCGCGGGCCACATCCGGCCCGCCAAAGCTTTTAGTCAGAATAATCATGAATTCCCAAAATGTAAAGAGGAAAAAATGCGTTCTGTTATTTATCATTTCAAACATTTAGAGCAAAAACCCAGCCCCTGTATTTGCATCTCTATTCACATGCTGGGATTTTGTACAGCGATTCCCGAGCTCCACACACAGATGAGCCGAGATGTGTGTGCGTTAAAACACACACACACCGCTGAGCCGAGACGTGTGTGCTTTAAAACACACACACCGCTGAGCCGAGACGTGTGTGCTTTAAAACACACACACCGCTGAGCCGGGATGTGTGTGCGTTAAATCACGCAGCACTTGACTGGGAACGATACAAAGAGGGCAGATGAACTGCACGCTAGTCTCGTTACTGTAAGTAGGCTACAATAAAACCTTCGTGAGTAAAAAGTCAATACTTATTAATGCACTCACCTGTGTCGGCATAAACATGTAGAAAGCGATATTTCAATCTGCTCAGTCCACTCTTGTCTACCGCGCTGTTTTACGCAAACACAGCTCTACTCTGCAAATAACGAATTTTTACAAACAAGCTAAAACAAAAGATGTCGGTTTGTAGTCTAACTGTTTATCTTAGTTTGCCGGGAATCAGGAAATTTGAACAACGTCTTGTAAACCTCACTGTTGGCTGAACAAACCAAACTCTCCGCTGGAGCGGTAAATCTATGGAGGTATTATAAGACCAAAACAAATAGTGGCTACTTAATATGCACGTGAATGATGATGCTGGTTGTATTATTTTGCAACCTGACAAGCACTGTTTCTTTCTGCAAGCATTTTCCACCAATCAGGACGCTGCTTACTACAACAATGTTTCCATAATTGCAGACTTTAACCATCACTCCTCAGTGAACTGCCTCCTAGTCTGAGATCATTTTCTAGTTAAAGAGCCAGTTATCATTATGGAGTTTCCATGTTTTTTAGGAGTTTGCTCACACTAATACTTCTAAAGAAATATAGCATTAATTCAGTAAGAAAGTGAAAATTGCGAACAAAAATAGGCGTATTAAGTTTAAATTAATTTTATTTTCTTTATTTGAAAGTCCGGCCCCCAGAGTGTCTGCGTAGAAAAATTCTGGCCCTTGGAAAAATCTAGTTGATGACCCCTGTCCTAGACCGTGCGACCGATCTGCATGAAACTTGGTTGGTAGCCTTTCTAGACCGACCTAACAAAAAGTTATCAAAAAAATTTTGTCGGATGAAAATTTCATGAATTCCGCACAACTAAATTTGTGTAGCTAGCTATGAAGACACAAACATTGCCATATCTCGGCCAAAATAAATGGTATCATCGCGAATCTTTAGAATCTTGTTTGGCATGACCCTATAAGGCTCCCCAACCAGATTCACAAAAATTGGCCACTAGGGGGCGCTACAAGTACAAAAGGTTTATATCTCATGAACGGCTCATCCAATTTTTACGAAATTTTGAGTGTACCATTTCGGCCCACTCCTGAGGCCACGCCTACAGTGGGGTAGTGATTCGTCAAAGTGGGCGTGGCCTATGGGACCCAGGTTTGGATTCACCACTTACACTAATGTGAGCAACTTAAAATTTACAGCGTAGATGTACAATGGGTCATGGACCTCACCTACCAAATATTCTACACATGCACCACTAGGTGGCGCTATAATGACGTAAAACGTGTTTTTGCGTATAACTCCCACAGTCTACATCGCAGATTAGAAACCCTTATATTCACGTGTTCCTTGAATCCATCTGAGTCTGATGACATAGGCCTCGCCCATCTGCGCTAAGAAGTTTTTTCGCAATATCACGCAATGCGCAAAACCAAAGTTTCGAACTCCTCCTAGGCCGTGCGAGATATTGGTACGAAACTTGGCAGGTAGCATCTCCATACGGACCTGACCTAAAGTTATCAAAAGAATTTTGCTATGTTACACCATTCGCAATTTAAAAGCAAAGTAATTTTCGTAGCTAGCCACAAAACATTAACACATTAATAGGTATCGGAGCAAAACTTGGTATTGTTGTTCGACATCCCACTCCAAGCCTCTCTACCAAATTTGGTGAAAATCGGAAACAGGCATAAAAGCAGACAGCTCAGTGGGACCTGTTTGAGGAAAACATGAGTGAATGGAGGAGAAAACACCGGGGTCAACAGAGGTTGATGGACATACTGTAGTACACAGAACACACACACCTGCCCTTTTCTACAACAAACCTTGGTTCCCATTCAAACAAAAAATTTAGGGGCCTCAAGGGACAACCATGTGTCTTATATAAAAAACAACAACATAAAAATGACTCATAAACAACTAATTTGAGAAATATGTTTAATAGGAAACAGTGCAGTCTGGATTACAGTTTTATCAGCATAAAAAGGAGAATTTATATTAAATTTATCTGCAAGCTGTTTTCTGCCAGCTAACGCTGTGATTGGCCAGGTGTGTGGAGGTGAGAAATTAAGCAGGGTTTCAACGCCCCATGTTGGCTGAGTCCTGCAGCAGCGCGGGTTCGAGTCCGACCTGCTGCCCTTTGCTGCGTGTCATCCCCCATCTCTCTCCCCCTTTCATGTATATCCACTGTCACTGTCTAAATAAAGGGAAGAGCCCCCAAAAAATAATCACAAAAAAAAGCAGGGTTTGAACTCCTCAAGTTTTCTTCTTTACTATTTCTGTCATTATTTCAACCTGGTCTCACAGAATTCCGTGAAATGAACACGGCCCCTTAACTCAAAATCTGTGCCAGTTTCACGGAATCTCAAACAATCCGTGATGGGCCCATGGAAGAATTCCGTGAAATGAACACGGATCGCCGAAGAATTCTGTGATGGGCCCATGGAAGAATTCCGTGAAATGAACACGGCGCCTTAAGTTAAGGAAAAGGTTGTGGGTGGGCTTACGTTTCCATTACACGCGGGACAACAACGGGACGGTTGGGTTTAGAAAAAGAAGAACGGGATGGTTGGGTTTAGGAAAACAATAAATGGTTGGGTTTAGGAAAACAATAACGGGACGTGGGACAACAACGGGATGGTTAGGTTTAGGAAAACAATAACGGGACGCGGGACAACAACGGGATGGTTTAGGAAACGTGACACACGGGACACGATCCCTGGTCTCCTGGGTGAAAGTCCTGTGTTTTGACCCATCCACCACCCCAACCAACCAACCTTTCGGGCTTTCATACTACTCACTATTGTAGTCGCTCCTAATGCTATGTCATCTTCTCATTGACTTTACATTGGCATTGTTTTCCGTGGTGGCAACACGGAATTTTCACACATTCCGTGCCACCACCACCACGTAATGCGGTATTAACAGTTTGTGATAATTTCACAGAATTCTGTGAGACCAGGCTGCATTATTTTTAACACAATGAAGAGAGATTGTCTGAAAAGTTAATAGTAGAAAAGGATTGTGGTTTATAATAAATAAGGGAGAGGTCAACACTGCCTTGAAGAATAAGGCGAGACATGTTGGAAACCATGATCCCTCTAATTTTGTGAAGTATTTACTTAACTACCGCATAGTGTATGGGTGTAATGCTCCAGGGTCTACATACTAATGGCCATAGGCAGAGATGTGGACTTGAGACCAAAGGCCTGTACTACAAATCAAAATCAACATGCCCTGGATTTATTTCACTTACCCTACCTACCTACCTAACCTAACAACCGTGGTCATAAGCTGTGTCATGACACTGGTTAACAACTAGTTCAATCAACCCAGGGTTTCCCAATCCAGCGCACTCACATAAAAGAGGCGGTGTTTGCACAGCATGACCAATGGCAAACATCTACCAGAGCCGCATATTGTATATTAGAAGAGCAAACTATAATTCTACATAAATATGAAGAACACAGACATGGTTTTACTAGCAAAAAGCAATACAGTCGCTGCTTCCTAAAACAGGAGGAAAGATGGCAAAAACATAGCTGATGCTGTAAATGCGGAAATCACAACGCTTATCAATATCTCAAGATATCACAAGATCTGACCATAATTACACTTCTACTTTCCATAAACTGCCGTTGCTTTAGCCTATTATTTAAGTTACAACCCTGGCAGTGGTAAGCGATCGTGAAAGCAAATAAAAAATATAAAAAACATAATTCAAACCGATGTGTGCGTTGGCAACACACGGCTCAAGAAGCCAATAAATAGCCTATACGTAATTCCCTCCGCTCAAAATCTATATCTTTCATAAAGATACCCATCAGGCAGGGCTTGACATTAACTTTTTGAGGCACTTGTCCTATGGACAAGTACATTTACGTTTCACTTGTCCATGCACAAAAGTCACTTGTCCGGGTAAAGATTTATCATTTTATAAAAAAAAATGTGTTTTGCTAATGCAGAATTCGAACAAACCGAAAGCATCCAAACACTATCAGCATTAATAAAATTAAGTTGAAACAGCAGAAACAAACGTGTCCCAAGAATAGATTTCCCCTTCAACAAGAAAAAAGGATCTCCAGACTCCATAATATAAAGTAATACTTTGCACGCCGGTGTGCAGAAGTTAATATATTGAGATTCTTAGTCAATATTCTGAGTTACTAAGTCAATATATTGAGATAGTGAACCAATATTTTGAGATATTAAGTCAAGATATGAGATACTAAGCCAATATATTGAGATTCCAAGTCAATATTTTACATTTTCTCATTACTTTGAGATTCTGAGTTTATATTCTGAGATACTAATGTCGTTTTTCCATTACATGGTACCTACTCGCCTCGCCTTGACTCTACTCGCCTCGACTCGACTCGGCGCACTGTGTGTCCCTTTTCCATGGCAGATTTTAGTATCGCCTCAGCGTGGCTGGTCGTCATAGCGACTGCCGTGGGCGTGGCTTGGTAGCGTTGCATTTCTTTCCCCCGACTCATTTCCTGGTTCTCCTTCTCCGTAAATAACATGAAATCAACAAGATAGTTAACTTTTCCTGCTCCAGATTTCCCACCGTGGTCAGATAGAACAGGGGAAACACTTTGTTTCTCTCACTATATGACGCTAGAGTCACTACTCGCTGCGGAGCTAATCGCCGGCACTCTCTCACTTCTCCCTCGCTCACCAGCTCCCCACACACACACGGCGATCGCCGGCACTCTCTCACTTCTCCCTCACTCACTTCTCCCTCGCTCACCAGCTACACACACACATACGGCGACTCAACACACACACCAGCGCACAAGTATAAACATCAGGCCACTTGTATGCTATGGAGAAAGCTCTGCCTGGAGCCTCCGGCAGCAAAAAACACCGCTGGCTAAACTATTTAAAAATGCCGTCTGTCGCTAGCAATGCGGTGATCAGTGACGATTCTTTCCGACCAATCTGTAGCCTGCAGGGTTTCACGTCACCTTCTCGGCTTGCCTCTGCTTGCTTAGAACCTCGACTGAGCAGTTACTAAAAAAAGTACCTGTTAGCAGGTACCAGGTAATTTGTTTCGTAATGGAAAACCAAAAAAGGCGAGTAGAGTCGAGGCGAGGCGAGTAGGTACCATGTAATGGAAAAGCGCCATAAGTCAATGACCAGAGGTAGTGGTGACTTAAACTTGAACTTATATATATATATATATATATATATATATATATATATATATATATATATATATATATATATATATAGGATAAGAGTATTTTACAACAACTTTGAATGCAGCACAAGGCTGGCGTGGCGAATTTCAAGTGAACGCAACATCGGTGTTGTTTTTCTGTCAACAGCAGCTGCACACTGTCATACATTCTTCTACTATAGTGAAATACAGACAAACTTTTACACCATTTAGCTGTCAGCATTTTAACCGTGTTTATGGTTTATTCCAGCTGCTAGCTAACGGTAGGCTAACGTTACCTGCTGCCAAGTGTAGTGTTAACTAGCGTGACGTGCAGTGATGTTTAGGTTGCCTCTAACGTTCGTTTTCGGAGCATCAGAGAGAAGCGCAGGCATTTCAGTGGCACCGAAATCCGCGTTGCAATTCGGTCCGGTAGATAACGGTCGTTAAGGCAGCGGTGCTGTATTAGCACCGGGTCTCTCGTTTTCTGTCAACGATGTGGCGAGGAGGTAACGTTAAGGCGGAGTTAGCAAGCTAACGTTAGCTAACTTACACCGGCTGGTTCGCCGTGCTTTCATGCTGCATCGCTTACAGAGAATGATCTGAACAGCGGGCTGGGTCTAACGGAGGAAGCCCCCATCTGGAGCCAGGCCCAGATGGAGGGCTCGTCAGCGAGCATCTGGTGGCCAGGTTTGCCATGGAGCCCAGCCGGGTGCAGCCCGAAAAAGCTACGTGGCACCTGTCTCTCCAGCCCATGGGCCCACCACCTGTGGGAGGAACCGCTGGGGTTGGGTGCGCTGCCACACGGGTGGCAGTGAAGGTCAGGGGCCTCGACGGACCAGACCCGGGAAGCAGACGCTGGCTCTGGGGACGTGGAATGTCACCTCTCTGTAGAGGAAGGAGCCGGAACTGGTGCGGGAGGTGGAGCGCTACCGGTTATATCTGGTGGGGCTTATCTCTATGCACAGTCTTGGTTCTGGAACCGTACTCCTGGATAGGGGTTGGACTCTTTTCTTCTCCGGAGTTGGTATGGGGATACTCACAAGCGCCGCTACATTGGAGTTTACCCCGGTGGACGAGAGGGTCGCCTCCCTACCCCTGCGGGTTGTGGGGGGGAAAACTCTGTTACTGTTGTTTGTGCATATGCACCAAACAAGAGTTCGGAGTATTCGGCCTTCTTGGAGACCTTGAGTGGAGTCCTGTATGGGGCTCCAGTGGGGGACTCCATAGTCCTGCTGGGGGACTTCAACGCGCATGTGGGCATGATGGAGACACATGGAGAGGCGTGATTGGGAGGAACGGCCTCCCTGATCTAAACCAGAGTGGTTGTTTGTTGTTGGACTTCTGTGCTAGTTATGGATTGTCTATAATGAACACCATGTTCGAACATAGGGATGCTCATAAGTGTACTTGGTACCAGAGCACCCTAGGCCAAAGGTCAATGATCGATTTTATAATCGTTTCATCTGACCTGAGGCCGTATGTTTTGGACACTCGGGTGAAGACAGAGGTGGGAGCTGTCAACCGATCACCATCTGGTGGTGAGTTGGGTCAGGGGGTGGGGGAAGACTCTGGACAGACCTGGTAAGCCCAAATGGGTAGGTAAATTGGGAACGTCTGGAGGAGGCCCCTGTTCGACAGACTTTCAACTCACACCTCCGGCGAAGCTTTTCGTGCATCCCTGTGGAGGCTGGGGACATTGAACCCGAGTGGACAATGTTCAAAGTTTCCATTGCTGAAGCTGCGGCGAAGAGCTGTGGTCTTAGGTGCCTCAAGGGGCGGTAACCCACGAACACTGTGGTGGACATTGGTGGTCAGGGAAGCCGTCCGACTGAAGAAGGAGTCTTTCCGGGATATGTTGTCCCGTAGGACTCCGGAGGCAGTTGCAGGGTACCGAAGGGCCCGAAGGGCTGCAGCCTCTGCCGTGAAAGAGGCAAAGCAGCGGGTATGGGAGAAGTTTGGAGAAGACATGGAGAAGGACTTTCAGTCGGCACCAAGGTGCTTCTGGAAAACCGGTCGCCACCTCAGGAGGGGGAAGCGGGGAACCATCCAAGTTGTGTACAGTAAGGATGGGACACTGTTGACCTCAACTGAGGAGGTAATAGGGCGGTGGAAGGAGCACTTTGAGGAACTCCTGAATCCGACTAATACGCCCTCTATGTTAGAGGCAGAGCTGGAGGATGATGGGGGATTGTTGTCAATTTCCCAGGCGGAAGTCACTGATGTAGTCAAACAACTCCACAGTGGCAAATCCCCTTGGATTGATGAGATCTGTCCAGAAATGCTCAAGGCTCTGGGTGTGGAGGGGCTGTCTTGGTTGACACGCCTCTTCAACATTGCGTAGAAGTCTGGGACAGTGCCAAAGGAGTGGCAGACCGGGGTGGTGGTTCCCCTTCAAAAAGGGTGACCAGAGGGTGTGTGCCAATTACAGGGGTATCACACTTCTCAGCCTCCTTGGTAAAGTCTACTCCAAGGTGCTGGAAAGGAGGGTTTGGCCGATGGAACAATGTGAGGAACAATGTGGATTCCGTCCTGGTCGTGGAACAATGGACCAGATCTTCACTCTCGCAAGGATCCTGGAGGGAGCCTGGGAGTATGCCCATCCGGTCTACGTGTGTTTCGTGGATTTGGAGAAGGCGTATGACCGGGTCCCAGCAATTTAATTATCACCCTGTCTAAACAAATAGCCCACTGGGTGTACGAATCAGCTCTGTCAAATATAAGATCAAGTGAGCAAATTGTGTGGTTATGTGTGTAACTAACTATTTCCTATCACGAGTGGCACTAGTGTGTTTCTTTTAATGTTACTGTTCTCATTACCAGAGAGGGCCAAACCTCTCCAACACACAGCGAGCATCAAGAAAGAGCCTCTCTATGCCACTCCACTGTATTCATTATCTTGTTCTGTGGTTCGATAGGTGTGTTGTGCTGTGATGTGTTTGTTGCCGCACTGAGCCGTGTTGGCTGTGTACACTTCCCTCCTCTCTGCTGCGCTCCCTATCACTAATGCAACAGACATTAGCATAGTGTTTGATGTCGAGTTAGGAGACATTAAGATGCTCTCTGTTTAACAACTGTGTCAAGTGTGTTCCGCGTCTATTTACTTCTAGGACATCAAACAATGCTCGCACAGGGCCACAATGATGCCACGGCTGTGCAGGATGATGAGTGGAGGAGAGGTGGAGGCAGAGAGATGAAGAGTGAAAGCAAGAGAGAGAGAGAGAGAGAGAGAAGAAAGAAATGAGAGAAGAGTCCTCCTTCTCCAGCACTACAGAAAGGATGGTGTGAATCAGCAGCACTGTTAGGAGACTGTGGTGTCCACCGCAGCTCTTAATTAGAGCACAGCCAAGCCAGGAAGAGACAACTATGCTGTTCAATACGTGGTTTTCTTTTTCTACTGTAGTTTTGAATCAATCAGCATTTTCTTCCAAATGAAAGAAAAAAATCTGTGTGTGTACATGCGTGCGTGCGTAAATGTATGCAAATGGTATCCCCATTGTGATTCTTTCCTTTGTGAGTCCAGAGTAAAAATCTGGCCCAACTAAATCTGTTTGTGCCAATTCATGAGAGGTTTATACAAGATTAAAATGCAGATAAATGAAGATGAATCATTTGTAGATTTACAGGGAGCCTGAAGACAAAGAAAGGATACAAAAGCCTCATGGAGGTTTAGAGAGACCCATTTCTCCAGCTTGTTTGTCTCCTGATCGGTCTCTCACCTGAAGTCAAGTTCACTAGCAAGGACCACACCACAACAATATGTAATTTAAAGATTTAAAGGCTTGATTATATTCAATTTTAAGAACATAGGATTGGATTTGGATGGGGGGCTGAGATTGAAAAGGGATGTCATGAAGGTTGTGATTGGTTTAAAGAAAAGCCAGTAAACCACAGCACATTTTTCTCCCATCCCGGAATGCTGTGTTCCAGACCCTCCTCCGCAGTGCTGTGGAAGAGGACTGGCAAAGCAAGACTAATTAGAAGGGAAGAGGGGATGAAGGGATAAGGTAGGGGGGAAGTCGAGATATCAAAGGGGAAGGGAGAGTGGGTCGAGATGTCGGAGACTAGCAGCACTGGTTGGCGTGAAATATAAAGGCTCGTCAGGTGATAAGAGTTTTGTTTGAGGCGTGGCCCTACTAATTCATTAATTCATTAACTTCATATGTTTCGAAGAGCGGTATTATTGCGCTAAATGGATGATGGGTCGATTAACTGGCATTTCTGTTTGCTTGTTAAAGTTGTTAAAAGCCAAGTTCAGTGGCCAATCAGCTGCCGAGGCCCACTTAGGTCTCCGTCCTTCTTTGTTTTCCCTCAGATGTAATTTAATTTCATTAACTTCATAAACGTTTCACGGTATAGTGCTACAGGGACAACTACAGGAATTTTGAACATGACTTAAGAAGGCCTGCATCTATCATTGGGGTAAGTTTGTTTCTGTTTATTTTCTGGCTGTTCCAGTTAGTTCATCAATTTGCCAAAGAAATTATAAAAGGCAGCGCCAAGCTGGGAAAAATGCAATAGTATGTTTAGAATTTACAAATCTGAGAAAGAGCACTATAGGTGCAATTAGAGCAACTCCAACACATTCTCACTCTCCCATCGTGTAAAATACAGATGCTTGGTCACATGCCTTTGGCGTTTGTTATTCACGCTAAATGTCTAGCTAAATACTGTAAGAGAGAAACTAGAACAGGACTGGCTTTATGTTATGTATTTTTTTATATTTATGTATATTTGTTCATATACATTATTTAACCGCTTATGACTGAACTAAACATAACTGAATTTGTTTCCATTGTGTGTTCGAAATGTATTGCCTTGTAAAATTGTGTATCATCTGCATAAATGTGTGCGTGTGCTTGAGTGAGTTTGTGTGTGTTTAAATGTTTCTTCTCTCCACAATGGAAGAGTCAAGGAGGGGAAGGAGAGAGATAAGAAGACCCAGAAAGAAAGACGAGTGAGAGAGCAGAAGAAGAAGGAAAGCTCTGTGGAAGGAGGGAGATAAGAGGTAGAAGGTGAACAGCAACACTTGTCACTAACTTTAACCCGTCAGATTAGGACGGTGGAATTTAATGGAATCAAGGCAGGAATGGGATGGAGTGAGGGCAAAGAAGCCTTTCCGGTCGGAATGTTACACAGCACTTCAACCTAAACAGAATAAAATATATTTGGTAATTTGTCAATTAATTTCATTTCAGTAACTAGTGTTCTGCATTATTGCTCGAAGATTTATTTAAAAATGTGTCTTTATGCTATTGTAACAAAAAGGAGCGAACAGAAAACGTTATATTCTCAAACTGAAATGTCTTTAAAAGCAATAATGTGGAACTATTTTGTATTAATGATCATCCGTTACATTCAAGCCATTGCCAAATGAGTTGATACAAAGCTTATAAGGCCTATCAGATTCATGAAACTCTCTCTGTATTTCTCAGTTTGGCTATGTTTACAAGATGGTGTAGTCCGGTCGACATTCGCACGCAGCAGCTTGAGTGATGTGTTTAACGCACGGCTGAGAAAGGACAACAGCAGCATTCAGCTTTGGAGACAAAGAGGACATCAAAATAACAAGATAATTACCTCTTCTGAAGAGTCCAATCATGTTTTTTTAATCCTCGGTGTTAGCAACTGTGCGGAGGAGGGGTGGGCGTGCGATCACCAAAGGCTTCAAGTGGATGCTCCGACAGCGTTGTTGTCATTAATTAGAATTCCTCATGGGGGCGACAGAAACTACGCACCATAGCTTTAAGCGTAAGGCATCATTATTGTACAGGTTTTAGCTCCTCTGTTATAGCTGCAAAGTCCTCTTTTGCCATGTCACTGCCTTTTCATGCATATTTTTTAATACATACATCATCATTATGCATGCCTGCAATCAATACCTGTCCATCATCCTGACACAGCACAGTGTTTCCGATGTGTGGCTGTGTCGACTTATAGCAGGTGGTTCTGTGCTTGGGCTGTCAAGGACAAATGGTGGGAGATGGGAGTGTCAGTGGTAAATAATGAAGAGCAATCTGTAAGGCATCTCTGCTCTATTCAGTTCCATCAGCCGCAGGCTAAAAGAGGCTACAGTAACTCTGGCAACCAGGGCTGATCAAGTACGTCAAATGACACTGTAGATGTGTGTTTCAAATGCATTTGTGTGTTTGTGTGTGTGTGTGTGTGTGTGTGTGTGTGTGAGAGTGTGCATGGGTGTGCATGCTCTGGAACATTGCCCCCTGAATCTCTACTTCCTGTATAACAATCCAGCAGAGGTGTGCAGTGGCCAGAGGCCTCTTTTCTTTGATATGAAGAGCAGCCAAAAGGTCTTTGGCTGGAGGCTGATATATGTCAATCAGCTTTTTTTCACCCTTCACGCAGCAGCAGAAGCAGGAGGAGCGTCTGCCGTCCTGTCCGTCTCTCTCACCTACAGCGAATCCCTCCCCAGCACTGATAACACTCCAAATAACAGGTGAGCGACTGCTGGCAGAAAGGAGATTGCCTGACCTTATTGTTTGCCTTCGCCTCCTCTTTGTTCTTCACAAATAAAGGGTTTTTTAATAAACTGAAAGGTCCTCTGCCGTGGCCCATAGAGAAAATGAAAGGGGGCAGTGAGGTATGGTACAATGTGGCGGGGGAAAAAAGAGCAGCTCATCAGAAAATAACAAAGGTGCAAGTTAAAGATAAGGCGCCTGTCAGAGATTAATCCAGGCCTGCTTGATTGTTTTCTTTAATACCAGACCTGCTACAGCAAGCGATAAGTTTGCTGAGTAATTTGGTTTTCTAGGGGACGGCCAGCGAGTGGGTGGCTGGGTGCTCGAAATAATATTCAGGTGTGCTCCATAATTGATTTTTTTTTTCTTCCACCCCTCAGTTCTCAAAGAAAAATGAGATGAAACTCAAAACTGCTTTGACTTGCCTTTCTGTTCACCCAACTCCCTCTCTCCCTTCTTTTCTCTACCTTTTCTCTCTGTTCCCTTCTCTTTCCCCTTTGGATTAATAAACTGGCTTTGTTGAAGACAATAAAGGAAAGTAGAGAGTGTGCTTGAGGAAGCAGTTTTCTCTTCTTGCTAGCAGCTCTATTGTGATGGTTTCTGAAAGAGGCAGAAAAAGAGAAGGATGGGTAGCACGCGCTGCAGACAGAAAGCATAGTGTGTGTGTGTGTGTGTGTGTGTGTGTGTGTGTGTGTGTGTGTGTGTGTGTGTGTGTGTGTGTGTGCATGCATGCGTGTCACGTTCTGGTGAGTCAGAGGAAAATGAGTGCAAAGAACAATAGATTAAAATCTATTAGTTTGGTAATGAAAAGCAAGGAAACACTCACCCTATGTTAATTTGGCTGCAATAATAAAATATATAAATATGTTATTGGAGGGAAAGCAAGCTGAAGAAAAATACTGCCAAACTCAACTTTTTAATTTTCTGCAGCAATTACCATCCTTTCCCCTTTTCTATCTCTTCCCTTAGAGATCATTCAAGTTTCTCTCACTTGCTGTATAGGAAATGCTTTGGGAGACATACTTTAAATTAGATTCATCCGAAAAGACAGCAGACTCATCAGACAATACACAACCTCAGCTATGTGGGCAAAGTTCTCCAAATTGTATTTTCTTTTTTATATCTCAAAGGTGAGTAATAGGCTTTTGAATTTTTTAAAAGTATAGCAGCACACAAGCTGAAGCACTAAATCTCAGTGAAATATTTATTGCTGAATCAATCATTTATCATCATCATCATTTCCAGCCTTTATATGCCAGCAGCACTGTGCCAGATTACGTCTGTGAATTTTAATAAATAACTTGTTTTTTACCCTGAAAGAGGGACATGAGAAACAGACACAGAGGGAAGGAAAAGGTTCTTATATTTTCAATCATTTTGCCATTTTGCTGCCAGAATTGATTGGCCTCATGAATCCCTCATCTTCCTGCCTCTCTCCTCCCTTCTGCTCTTCCTCTCTCTCACTTCCATCGCAACCACTTCTGCAGAAAATGGCCTGTACTCTAGGGCTGTTTTCCAATTACGGTCCAACCTTTTCACAGAAGGTCATTATAATTAGAGATCCATTTAGATTTTTTCTGTCAAAAGCACAAAATATTTTTTTTCAGATCGTGGTCCCTGGAAGAAGAAGGAGAAAAGGCTGTAGTGCTGATCTCAAGTGGCTCTATTATTATGGTTGCTTGGACAGGTTGCATGCATTAATGGCTTCACTTGGGGGAGAGACTGGCCTTTTGCACATTACTAGCGCATGAATGAAAAAAGACATCTTGGAAATAGCTCTCTAAATCAATACTAGGCCTGTATGTGTCTGTGTGTTCACCTCAGCAAAGAGAGGATAATGAGTAGAGGAGGACTTCATCGGGAGTGGAAGTTACTGTGGACTATTACTCACTCGAACAAAATAAGTCTTCATATGCAATCTGAAGAAAAATGATTATAGAGCTGCGGAATCTGTTTAAGAAGTATTGCTAAGATAGTTTTTATTTATTTTTTATTTAAGATAGTAACAAACCTGAACCTGTGGATATATATATATAGCTTTGTAACTGTGGTGGCCTGGATCATAACCGAAATATCTACTTTCTAAGTAAAGCTCATCTTACTTTTCTTAACCTTAACTGACTGTTCGCTAAACCCCCACCCCCAAACAGCAATTGTCTATCCATATCTCTTATGGACTGTACCGAGGCACAACAGGCCTGACAAACTTGCACATGTGGTGTGCATGGCACCCATGGGTGATGTCTGTTATTAACCTTTCCAAAACCTTTCCTTTACGAAAATGGATTTTAAAGTGTCTGCATTAACATAAGCTGTAATTGATTAGTGCGTCCGGTTAACTAGCTTACTACCCATAACAGTAACCAAGCGTTTCTTCAAGTCCAAGAAGCACATCACTAACTGCGTTAGCTTGTTAGGTTACGTGATCCACCCAATGACCACTAAATCCGCTGTTTACTACTGTATGTCTCCACTGTGTAGAGGCCAGTCCTGGATAGCAGCAGAGTTTTGTCTTAGCAGCTCCGTCCTGCACTTTATTGGATTTGTGGAAGTTTACACTCCAGCAGCCCCAGCAAAACCTGTTACCCGAGATAGTGTTACATTTGCCGAACACGTCACTGTAAAAATTAAAACATAGCCTACTGTTTGAATATAAACCTAGGTATGTAAACACGTTTATCTTAGAATAAAACAAGTCTGATCCATTCTTTTCTTATTATATTAATAATACTAAGACTAACAAGCCTACAATATGTTTTTTTATCTTTAAGATTTTTTGGGGCTTTATTTGATAGAATAGCTGAAGAAAGGAAAGATAGAGGGGACACGGCATGCAGCAAACGGCAGGGGGTCGGACTCGATCCTGGACCATTGCGGTAAGCGCTGCATACATGGGGCGCACGCTCAACCAGGTGAGCTACTAGGGCACCCCATGATGGCATCTTGAACTGCTTAGGATGCTAACTTTTTGCCTGGGACGTGTAGCTTTATGTTGACTTTGATCACAACGTCATGGATGTAGTTATCAAGTGTATATTTAAGACCCCTTTTACAAGATTCTTGTTTTAAATTAGTAAGATGGAAATACTAAAACACGTTTTTAACCAACTTATGAAGCTTACGTTAGCTTAACTGGCTAGTTAGCTATAGCTGATACAATAATGAAGGGTTCATTTTGACTTTAGCCAGTTAGCCAACCACCTACCACGTAACTCTAGTTGTCCATTTCATGTATAACAGGTGAAAATAGCATGTCCCACCCTGTTGTACTGTTGCAGCATTGACCAAATACCTTGATGTCGATATTGCGAATTGGTGCTTTAACAAAATATTTTTCACTCTCAGATTTTAGTTAAATAATTATGAATTATGTGTGACTAAGTGGTTAAAGGTAAATAATTGAAGAGCTAGAACAGTCTGGTAAGTTCAGAAAATGACATCACTTTAATGTATTGCAGCCTTTGAAACCAGTAAAAGACAACCCTTACCATGAAACAATATTATGATATTCAAAATCTAAGAAGAAATCTAAGACGATATCTGGTCTCATATCACAATATTGAAATAATATCGCTATATTGGCCAGACCTAGTCACATTCATCAAAAACATGGTGTGTGAAGGATGAAGTATGTGCTTTTTACAAAATATATGGGACTGTGTTTAAGGACAAAGTAATTACTAATTTAGATTCTTTCAGCAGCCACACACCAATAGGAAGTGGATCTGTGCAGCATACAATCTATACAACAGTAGGTTTTCTCCTCACTGTGGTACAGAAGCAGATGGCCGGGGACCAACACTCTAAAGTGGTGGAAACCAACTAATTGGTTTAAGAGAAATCAATACGGTGCCGGCAGCAAACCCCTCCTTTTTCCTCACAGTCCATTAGTCTAACTCTGCAATTACCCCATTGATTGGCCAGTGTTAATTGCAGGTCTCATTATTACAGGTTTCAGCCAGTCACTATAACAGCAGCTGAGTTCAGAGGTTAACAGTGAGGAGTTATATTACTTCACTACAGACTTCACATGAAAGTTATTAGAATAACTATTTTTTTTCTGCAAACTGCAGAGCTAATCGGCCTGATTTGTGGCTATTTCAACAAAAAATATTCCAAAAATAAAGCAGGCCAGAATGAGCAAAATTGGGCCAGTTTTAGATGGGCTGCCTGGCTGTGCATGGTTTGTAGGTGCTCCATATGTTTTTGCGTTAGTGGCCAATTAGTGCAAACAAAAGGAGGATAGAGATGATCTTGGGCGTAGGGTTTTGCGGTTATGGTACCCCTAAAGTGTCTGCCGCTGCTTTCATTCAAACCATTCAAACCATCTGAGCTAACTGGCCTGCTTTTGATGACTTTTTAAAACAAAATTTGTTGCAGGAAACCAGGACAGAACAGAATTGGACCAGTTTTGGTTGGTCAATCAGGTGTGACCACCTAGCAGCTTGGCGTTTGTCGAGGAAATTAGCTAAAAAGGTAGACTGCAGACTTCACATGTAAAAGTTATTGGAAGAAATATTTTTGTTCAGCAGAGCAAAACACTTCAGACTATCTCAAAATTTCAATTCAAGCTCAAACACCATTGTAGCAGTAGGTGACTTGTCCAAATCAACGTCAAACAAGATACCGCACAGTTTATTGAGTTAGGCTGTGCATGGTTTGTAGGTGCTGCATATGTTTTTGTCCTTGCTACTATAGCCATGGAAAGCAGCGCCATAGAGATTGAGACTTATGTTGCGTTAATGGCCCATTAGTGCAAACAAAAGGAGGATAGATATGATCTTGGGCGTAGGGTTTTGCGGTTATAGTACCCCTAAAGTGTCTGCCGCTGCTTAGCATTATTAGCACCACATTCAAACCATCTGAGCTAACTGGCCTGCTTTTGATGACTTTTTAAAACAAAATTTGTTGCAGGAAACCAGGACAGAACAGAATTGGACCAGTTTTGGTTGGTTAATCAGGTGTGACCACCTAGCAGCTTGGCGTTTGTGGAGGAAATTAGCTAAAAAGGTAGACTGCAGACTTCACATGTAAAAGTTATTGGAAGAAATATTTTTGTTCAGCAGAGCAAAACACTTCAGATTATCTCAAAATTTCAATTCAAGCTCAAACACCATTGTAGCAGTAGGTGACTTGTCCAAATCAACGTCAAACAAGATACCGCACAGTTTTTTGATTTAGGGTGGAGCTTTTAACCACGAAGGGACTCGAACCCTCAATCTTCTGATCCGAAGTCAGACGCCTTGTCCATTAGGCCACGCGGTTGTAAAAAAACAGTTTTTTTTACAAATCTGAAGTGCCATGGTTCAGCTGCAAAGTAGCAGAGCGCTAACATTTACCAACAAGGCAGACTGTGTCGCTGGCCAGTTAACTTTTGTGGAAGAAAATAGCTTAAATGGTAGACAAACCACTACCATGTCAGTTAGTGGAATTAAGCTCTACATTGTCCTTAACATTTGCATTTGCTGAGCAGAATGCCTTTCAACTATCTCTATGTTTGAAATGTACAGTGCAAGTACAAACACATTAATGTGCTAAATCAACACTTTTGGCCAGTATGGGGATCGAACCCATGACCTTGGCGTTATTAGCACCACGCTCTAACCATCTGAGCTAACCGGCCTGATTTGTGAAAATTTCAGAAAAAAAAATTCCAAAAATAAAACAGGCCAGAATGAGCAAAATTGGGCCAGTTTTGGATGGGCTGCCTGGCTGTGCATGGTTTGTAGGTGCTGCATATGTTTTTGTCCTTGCTACTATAGCCATGGAAAGCAGCGCCATAGAGATTGAGACTTATGTTGCGTTAATGGCCCATTAGTGCAAACAAAAGGAGGATAGATATGATCTTGGGCGTAGGGTTTTGCGGTTATAGTACCCCTAAAGTGTCTGCCGCTGCTTAGCATTATTAGCACCACATTCAAACCATCTGAGCTAACTGGCCTGCTTTTGATGACTTTTTAAATCAAAATTTGTTGCAGGAAAACAGGACAGAACAGAATTGGACCAGTTTTGATTGGTTAATCAGGTGTGACCACCTAGCAGCTTGGCGTTTGTGGAGGAAATTAGCTAAAAAGGTAGACTGCAGACTTCACATGTAAAAGTTATTGGAAGAAATATTTTTGTTCAGCAGAGCAAAACACTTCAGACTATCTCAAAATTTCAATTCAAGCTCAAACACCATTGTAGCAGTATGTGACTTGTCCAAATCAACGTCAAACAAGATACCACACAGTTTTTTGATTTAGGGTGGAGCTTTTAACCACGAAGGGACTCAAACCCTCAATCTTCTGATCCGAAGTCAGACGCCTTGTCCATTAGGCCACGCAGTTGTAAAAAAACTGTTTTTTTTTCAAATCTGAAGTGCCATGGTTCATGGCTATTGCAAAGTAGCAGAGCGCTAACATTTACCAACAAGGCAGACTGTGTCGCTGGCCAGTTAACTTTTGTGGAAGAAAAATAGCTTAAATGATAGACAAACCTCTACCATGTCAGTTAGTGGAATTAAGCTCTACATTGTCCTTAATATTTGCATTTGCTGAACAGAATGCCTTTCAACTATCTCTATGTTTGAAATGTACAGTGTAAGTGACAAACACATTAACGTACTAAATCAACACTTTCTGGCCAGTATGGGGATCCAACCCATGACCTTGGCGTTATTAGCACCACGCTCTAACCATCTGAGCTAACCGGCCTGATTTGTGGAAATTTCACAAAAAAAAATCCAAAAAATAAAACAGGCCAGAATGAGCAAAATTGGGCCAGTTTTGGATGGGCTGCCTGGCTGTGCATGGTTTGTAGGTGCTGCATATGTTTTTGTCCTTGCTACTATAGCCATGGAAAGCAGCGCCATAGAGATTGAGACTTATGTTGCGTTAATGGCCCATTAGTGCAAACAAAAGGAGGATAGATATGATCTTGGGCGTAGGGTTTTTCGGTTATAGTACCCCTAAAGTGTCTGCCGCTGCTTAGCATTATTAGCACCACATTCAAACCATCCGAGCTAACTGGCCTGCTTTTGATGACTTTTTAAAAGAAGATTTGTTCCAGGAAACCAGGACAGAACAGAATTGGACCAGTTTTGGTTGGTCAATCAGGCGTGACCACCTTGCAGCTTGGCGTTTGTGGATGAAATTAGCTTAAAAGGTAGACTGCAGACTTCACATGTAAAAGTCATGGAAAGAAATATTTTTTTTCAGCAGAGCAAAACACTTCAGACTATCTCAAAATTTCAATTCAAGCTCAAACACCATTGTAGCAGTAGGTGACTTGTCCAAATCAACGTCAAACAAGATACCGCACAGTTTTTTGAGTTAGGGTGGAGCTTTTAACCACGAAGGGACTCGAACCCTCAATCTTCTGATCCGAAGTCAGACGCCTTGTCCATTAGGCCACGCGGTTGTAAAAATAATGTTTTTTTTACAAATCTGAAGTGCCATGGTTCAGCTGCAAAGTAGCAGAGCGCTAACATTTAACAACAAGGCAGACTGTGTCGCTGGCCAGTTAACTTTTGTGGAAGAAAATAGCTTTAAGGGGCTATATGTAGGTTTTTACTTTAAAAATCTTTAAGATAGAGTTTTCATTTGTACATTTATGAGCCAACCATAACTTAATAGAAAGAATGACACCTTGACTGTCTACCACGGTTGCCTCTATCAGCCTGTAGGCTCAATTGTGTGTGGAGGAGTCGGTTCCGAATTGGCACAAAAATGCACAGAATGTGAGGTCATGCGCATTCTCGTCTACTTGGGCTTACATCTGTACGGTAGCCATTAGTAAGCAGCGTCAATCGCTAGCAGTAGTGTTTCAAATGGACTCTGCGGACAGAAAGAAGTTACCAGTCTCCAGCACAATCCACACACCCACGGAACTCCTCCTAAGTTTAAAAAAAAAAAAAAAAAAGTCTTATCTACTGCAGCCAAAATAGAGAGTGACCGGCGTCGGGCAAAGACAAGAGTCAACATTGGATTGGCATTTGATTCTTGGAGGGAGCTCCGCTCAGCGGTGTGTATAAAAACAGACCCCGAGCTGGCTTTCTTTTTACTGCAAAGGTAAGACATAGTTACAGGCCATTTGCAATATATTATTTTATTGTTTTTGTGGTGTAATGCTAACGATAGCATGCTTGCCAAATGTGGATGCTAGGTAGCCAGCCACAGGACCATAGAAGTATTAAAATGGCCAAAGAAGTACTGGTTGGATTGTTTTATATGTTGGCTTTTTTGCTGAATGTATTTATTGGTTAGTAAGGCAAGGCATGACACAAACGAAATTCGCTCTGATTGAGCAGGATGAGAGCGAATCGCTGAGGGGAGCGAAATAAAGTTGACGAAAGTTTAACTTTATTCAAATGAGGACCACTCGAGAACCAATCAGGTCCGTGTGTTTGTGTTTGGAGGCGGGAGTTACAAAAAAAGTCTGACCAAGATGGCGGAGGTTATCAGCGCAGTATCATGAAAATTTTGATATGGTTAAAATGTTTCTACACGAACATCGGTACTTCTATCAACACAAATTGTGTTTTATATGACACACAAACTTAATTAAGGCACATACACCACTAAATAGATCACTGTATATCTTAGTTTATACACTCAAACTTTTCAGCTAGCCGACAGGCTAATCGCTAGCATGTTCGGACATTGGATTTCATTGTAGCCTAGCCACGCAGCTAGCTAGGCTACTTGTGCATTTGTTTGATTACATGTTTTGTTGGCGAACATTGACGCTTGTAGCAACACGGATTGTTGTTCATATGTCACACAAACTTAAACTGGGCAAACACACCACCAAATAGACCTATGTAGATAGTTTAAACACTCACAATGATTCAGCTAGCCAACAGGTCACCCGCTAGCATGTTCAGACATTGCATTTCATTGTAAGCATACCAAGGCAGCTAGGCTACATAACCAGGTTACCAGAGCATTTATGAGCTAACATTTTACCGATGGTTTGCTGCTGTGCATTTTTACCACCCTGTCTTCTGACAGCCCGGGACATTTAAAAAAATTTTGCGGTCTTGCGTGTTGTTTTCATGACCACGCCTCCGAGGCAAACTTTCGCTGGCCGAAATTTGCGAGGTGTTTCGCTGTGTGGAACCATACCGTAACAAAAGTAATACTTGTAAATGCAGTCTGTGCTTTCTACAATGGCTATTTGTTTACAGCTATGAGAAAACAACACTGTCAGGAGGAAAGGGTCCATCTACGTCGACACCTGTGAAGGTGTTAGAATTGCCAGAACTTCCCAATTCAGTAACTACAGGGGAATCAGACAGGAATGTTTTATTTTATCCCCCCGTTACTCTATTGAGAGTGCACTTCAGAAATCAGAATTACTACTATGCATTATGGCGGTGTCACAATGTAATTTGACTGTTGATGACATTCTGTTCAATTCTGTTATATGTGTGGTTTGGCTATGGCACAATGTGTTAGTTTGTAATACCAAAATACTGTTTAAACAGGGATGACTTCCAAATAGCAGGAGTACAACCGCTGGCAGAAGATCAAGCATTGGGGCTATTGGAGGAAAGGTAAACATTGTGTGTCATTATGAATAAAATGCATATCTTTTCATTTTTCTATATTGTGACATTGTAAATTTTGTATTCATACTGTGTGTTTCTGTAGCATCAAATCACTGGAGTTGCGGGATCACTCAGTTCTCATAGATGAAAAGCAAGCCAACAGCCTTGAGAACAGTGTGTAAGTTACAAATGATCAGCACCATACTTTGGCTTCTAGTTTAGTTTAGTTTAGTTTATTTATTTAAAGAAACAGGGACAGTGTACAATAAACATTAACCCCAAGGGGAGAGATGCATAGTACCAGGTTTTAGCTCAAGAGCTTATTTTCACCCATAGTCCCTGGGCAGGCTGATCTTAACTGAAATACACAATACATCCTACATATATGAATAGTAAAATTTACATTGACCAAATAAATAAAATATAAGAAAAGGTCATATTCACACCTTTCATGTACTCAGATCTACTCTTATAGACCTCAGAACACACACTTACACCACACTTACATATATCACACATAAAATATAAAAAAGGTCATATTCACACCTTTCGTGTACTCAGATCTACTCTTATAGACCTCAGAACACACACTTACACACACACATACATATATCCAGTCACATGTGTGTACAAATTTGATTTGACAAAAGCCATTTCTTTGTCTGTCTTGCAAACGCGTAAAAATTTGTGCTTATTATCAGCTCTGTGGGCAACATATTCCACTGACGAGCGGCCACACAAGAAAAAGCATTTATTCCAAATGTTGTCCTGCGTTAGGGATCCTGCATTCACCTCGCACTGTAGATCTAGTTGCTCGAGCCGTTATTTCAGAGCCCAAAGATATAGCATGTCAATATTACAGTTTGTGTGTAGTAATGAATTATTTCTCCCTGTTTTTGCTCTAACAGGATAGAATTGCTGGACAAACTGGCCTCAGACCCATCTAATGCAGACTATGTCCCACCTATCTATGTGCAGTATGTATTGTGGCAATGTCACAAGCCAGTGAGCTATCAATCAATGTTAATAGAGTTTTTCTTTTATATAGTTCTATAGTATAGTCTATATTCATATTTTTCATGTGTGTTTTTATGATTTTTTTTTTTACACAGTGCTAGTGGGACATTACAGAAAAACATTGACAGCCTCCCCGTCATTGGGCTTGAAGAGGCTGTCCTGGACATGTATGACCGCGAGGAGACGGTTCAAGAGCCAGACCTTTCTGTAGATTTTCATCATCCAACAACAGACATTCCCACCTTCCCTACCTTTGCTCGAGTCGATGCAGAAACTGACCTCATTAACCAGCCTGCAAGCATAGCTTTCCACAAAAACCTTATCCAACTGGTCTCTTTTCTGAAACTACCAATCAACAAATGTTTTTACATTGACCAGAGCACGGGAGTGGAATGTGATGGGCTCCCACCTTTTCAGGTCAACTTGCAACCACGAGGCACTGCAGTTGTTCTGGAATGGGTGAATTTACATTATCAGTTGTAACTAGCATAGTATCAAATTATTTGTAATAGAGAACAGCTGTCAAAAGAACCTGTGAAAAAAAAACTGGAGCATTTTTATAAAATATTTCTGTTCTCTTCTCTATACAGTATTGCCCACATGGACATAAACTGTGGATGTGGAACAGCCAGCCATTACTAAAGCATAACATGCAAGGGGGAGACTTCATGTTATCCACAAACATTCTTCTGTCTGGCAACAATTATTCCAAGAAATGTCCTCCTCTTCCAGTTTATGAACATGAAAATGGTGGCATCCACCACTTTCTACGCTATACAATATGCCTACTGTGTAGATCCAATAAAGGAGTTTTGGGAGGAGAAGAGGAAGGCCATTATCAAAAAATTAGGCTCAAAAGACAGTGTTGTTGCCCTTGGTAAGTTCTAAACTCTGTTGATTAACAAGGCCTCAGATGTTTCAAACGACAGTGTCAAGTAATTTACTACAATTTATAACTAATTGAACCTTGATAATACATGATCAGCTTCAGTTTAGACAATAAACTGAAAAAAGTCAGAGTTTGGTGCAGGTTTACAAGGTTCTTTATTTCTTTTCTAGCTGACGGAAGGATGGACTCTCCAGGTAAGTCACAAAGGTTTGTGACTTGTCAGTACTGTTGAATTTATTTGATTTAATGACTATTTATTTATTTTTTTCATCAAAGGTCACTCTGCCTAGTACTGCACATATACTACTATGGAGCAGGACACAATGGACATCATCAGTGTTGTCACTGTGGATAAGACGCAGACTGACCGTAAGAGTGTGGCCATGGAGAAGTATGCATTCATAAAGACCTTTGATAGACTTATGGGGGAGCTAAACATCAAAGAAATAGTAACTGATGCCCATGTGCAGATTGCTTCCCTGATGCGTAAGAATGAAATCATAATTTTGTTTTGATATTTGGGGGAGAATTTGTAGTTTTTTTTCATGTGTGTTTGGTTGTTGCTCATCAGATCCAGAGAAAGGGAGATACAAGGACCAGGGTGTAGTCCATTGAGTACTACTTTACTGTTTAACAGTTTTTCCTAAAAACACTTTTTGACTTTTCTCCACAGGCTGGAACGACATCTGGTCAGTCACAAATACTTGTTTGGCTGAAGGATGTTATCAACCATTTTTGGTTTTCTTGTCAGAAAGCAGGCAACTGGGAGGAGTTCATGGTTAATATGACAGATAAAAATACATACAGTAATCAGATGAAACTTGATAATTTTAAATTTGACTCCTATAATATTGGCGTCCTGAGTCGTCCTCAGTTGTGTATGCTATGGCCTGCCTATGATGTTGTATTTTAATTTGACGCGCATTATGACTATAATTTACTCTACTTTATTATTATTTACTTTACCATTCTGCGGCACCAAGATGGCGCCGCAGAATGGTGACACGGTGTGTTGGTGCGCTCTGTTTTGTTTTGTTTTGTGTTTTAACTATGTTTCTTGCGATGGTACCCGTATCTCATTCACCAGTGAAGAGCTCGTGAACTTCAGGGGAACAATACCATCGGACTTATTTCCCACTTTTCTTCTCCCTTCACTGGAAATTTTGGACATTCTGGTCAAAGGTGCGCTCACCTTTGCTCATGCAGCGAAACGCCGGAGGAGAGGGAAACGGGCCGGTGTGCTTGTGCGTCTCCGCCAGCGAGGATTACGCACACCATTACCGGGAATATTCCTCTCTAACGTGCGCTCACTGCCCAACAAACTGGAGGAACTACAACTGCTGTTGGTCAGAAACAGGGACTTTTTCTCATCTGCTGTTTTGTGCTTCACGGAGACGTGGCTCTGTGGATTAATACCGGACTCTGCGCTGCAGCTGGCAGGCTTCCAACTCTACAGAGCGGACAGAGACACGGACCTCTCCGGCAAAACTAAAGGTGGAGGAATCGGTTTCTACATCAATAGCGGTTGGTGCAACGACGTGACAGTGATCCAGCAGCATTGTTCTCCTAACCTGGAATATTTCATTATAAACTGTAAGCCTTTTTATTCACCCCGTGAGTTCGCGTCATTCATCCTGGTCGGTGTTTACATCTCACCGCAGGCCAACGTGCAGGACGCGCAGCGCATGCTTGCCGACCAGATTCTGTGCGTGGAGCGGACCAACCCGGAGTCCCTAGTTATTGTCCTTGGTGACTTTAATAAAGGGAACCTCACTCACGAACTCCCTAAATATAGACAGCATATTAAATGCCCGACCAGAGAGGAGAACATTCTGGATCACTGTTACACCACAGTCAGGGATTCTTATCACGCCGTCCCCCCGTGCTGCACTGGGACACTCTGACCACGTCATGGTCCACCTGATCCCCACCTACAGGCAGAAACTAAAGCTCTGCAAACCTGTTGTGAGGACATCAAGGAAGTGGACCAGTGAGGCTGTGGAGGATCTCCAGTCGTGTTTGGATTCTACTGACTGGGATGTGTTCAGGACTGCTACTAACAGTCTGGATGAGTACACAGAGGCTGTGACGTCATACATCAGCTTCTGTGAGGACTGCTGTGTTCAAACTCAGAAGGTTAAGGCTGGCTAAGGAAGACTCGTTCAGGAGTGGGGTCAAAGACAGATTTAAAGAGTCAAAGTAAAAGTTTAGCAAGGCGGTGAAGGAGGCTAAACGACGATACTCTGAGAAACTCCAAAACCAGTTCTCAGCTAATGACTCTGCAACTGTCTGGAAAGGACTTAGGCAGATCACCAACTACAAGCCTAAAACCCCCCACTCCTTCGATGACCGACACCTAGCCAACGACCTGAACGAGTTCTACTGTCGATTTTGAAAGACAAAAGGTCAGTCCTGACACCATCCCCCACGACACCTCCCTACAGCTACAGCCACTGTGCATCACCTCCACCTCATCCACTTCAGCAGGGCCCTGGGCCCCCCCACCAATGCCCTCCTTAAAGGTCTCCACCTCCACCCCCCTACCCACCTCAGTGACGACTCTCTCCATCCACGAAAGGGACGTCAACAGACTCTTTAGGAGACAGAATCCCAGGAAAGCTGCTGGACCAGATGCTGTCTCCCCATCATGCTTGAAGCACTGTGCTGACCAGCTGTCTCCAGTGTTCACAGACATTTTTAACACCTCACTGGAGACATGTCACGTGCCAGCCTGCTTCAAGACCTCAACCATCATCCCTGTCCCCAAGAAGCCAAGGACCACAGGACTTAATGACTTCAGACCCGTCGCCCTGACCTCTGTGGTTATGAAGTCCTTTGAGCGCCTTGTGCTTTCACACCTCAAAAGCCATCACCGACACCCTCCTGGACCCCCCTGCAGTTTGCCTACAGAGCCAATAGGTCTGTAGATGATGCAGTCAACCTGGCCCTCCACTACATCCTCCGGCACCTGGACTCTGCAGGAACCTACGCCAGGATCCTGTTTTTGGACTTCAGCTCTGCCTTCAACACCATCATCCCGGCTCTGCTCCAGGAGAAGCTCTCCCAGCTTGGTGTGCCTGACTCCACCTGCAGGTGGATCACTGACTTTCTGTCTGACAGGAAGCAGCATGTCAAGCTGGGGAAACACGTCTCCAACTCACAGACCATCAGCACTGGATCCCCCTCAGGGCTGTGTTCTTTCGCCTCTGCTCTTCTCCCTCTACACCAACAACTGCACCTCCAGTCATCAGTCCGTCAAGCTTCTGAAGTTCGCGGACGACACCTCCCTCATCGGACTCATCTCTGATGGAGACGAGTCCGCTTACAGGTCGGGAGGCTGACCACCTGGTGAAGTGGTGCAACCAAAACAATTTAGATCTCAACGCTCTAAAGACAGTGGAGATGGTTGTGGACTTCAGGAAGAACCCAGCCCCACCTGCCCCCCATGACCCTCTGTGGCTCCACAATTAACATTGTGGAGTCTTTCCGCTTCCTGGGAACTACAATCTCCCAGGACCTCAAGTGGGAGCTGAACATCAGCTTCCTCATCAAAAAGCACAACAGAGGATGTACTTTCTGCAGCAGCAGAAGAAGTTCAACCTATCAAAGACAATGATGGTGCACTTCTACACAGCCATCATTGAGTCCATCCTCACATCCTCCATCACCATCTGGTACGCTGCTGCCACTGCCAAGGACAAGGGCAGACTGCAGCGTGTCATTCGGTCAGCTGAGAAGGTGATTGGCTGCAATCTGCCGCCGCTCCAGGACCTTTACGCCACCAGGACTCTGAAGCGTGCTGGAAAGATTGTGGCTGACCCCTCCCACCCCGGACACAAACTCTTTGAGCCCCTCCCATCTGGCAGGAGGCTGAGGTCCATCAGGACCAAAACCTCACGCCACATGAACAGCTTTTTCCCCTCCGCCACTAGCCTTATTAACAAGGCCCGGAAACCACCGTGACTCTCCACCTGGCTCTTCATGCCACTGTTCTCTCTGCTCTAATGCTCTTTGCTCTTTATTTATCTATTTTATTTTATTTCTATCTTTATTTTTAATTTAATACATACTGTGTACATATACTTATATTGTTTACCTATACTTATATTGTTTAATATTACATTTAGAGAATGTGTGATGTGCACCAGCAACACCAAAACAAATTCCTTGTATGTGTCAAAAAACGTACTTGGCAATAAAACCCTTTCTGATTCTGATTCTGATTCTGATTCAGTGTATCTGGCGAAGTGTACTGCACCATGTTTGTGGAGAGCACGAGTGGGCCCTCGGCAGATGCCTCCATGCACCTCTGGATGAGGAACCCGCAAACAAAGAAGTCATACCACCTGGCTCTGCTACACATGAGGCTTTGTCACAAATTGTGCTAAACAGGAGGTGGCTGAAAGATGTGGAGAAGTTTCTTACCTTTCGGTAAGAGTGCTAAAAGTTCTTATAGTTGCTAAAATATGTGTTGCTAGTACAGCCCAAGGCTGATTCTGTGAATAACATTTTTTACATTTTCAACAATAAACAAACTTTCCAAATTAACTAAAACCACAAATAATTGCAATGTTTTATTATTTTTACATACAGCCATAGCTCTTGCACTTCATATTTTCTGAAGATAGCTGATCTTTGGAGAATATGATAATCTCTTTGTCCTGTAGGTCAACTTCTGAGTTGGAATCCTTCCAGAATCACATCCTTATGTATGCAGGCAAACAGTTTTCCTTTTGGCCTCCTGTTTATGAGGCTAGGACTTTTCTAGCAGCCTTAGACTACAATCATCATAACCACCGACCAGTGCATGTAAACCGGAAAGGCAATGTTTCTTAAGTCACTGTTGTAAATTATTGATTTTTGTATGTCCTGAAAAATGTGCTTATGTTTTCTTATTTTGTAAGTAAGTAAGTAAGTAAGTAAGTAAAATGTATTTGTATAGCACCTTTCACAGATAAAAATCACAAAGTGCTTCACAATAAAATGCAATTCAACACAAGAAGTCACAATACGAGCACCTTGAAATACAAATAGAAAATATAACAAACAACCATAAAAAAAACCATTGACTAAGTAAAAGCCTGCTTGAACAGCAGAGTCTTCAGCTGCTTTTTAAAAGATTCGACAGAATCCACACAACGTAGCGAGAGAGGCAAGTCATTCCACAGCCTAGGAGCCACTGCTTGGAATGACCGATCCCCTCTAGTTTTAAAATTAGTGCGGGGAACCACTAATAGCATCTGACCTAATGATCTCAGACTACGGGTGGGGGTATGTAGCTGTATCAAATCAGAAATGTATGAAGGAACTTGACCGTGCAAGGCTCCGAAAGTAATGACCAGAATTTTAAATTGAATCCTATACTGGACTGGTAACCAGTGAAGTGCTGCTAAAACAGGCGTGATGTGTGCTCTTTTGTTAATGTGCATTAAAAGCCTTGCAGCAGAGTTCTGAACAGTCTGGAGACGATAAAGCTGATTCTTACTCAGACAAGTAAAAAGACTGTTGCAGTAATCTAAGCGTGAAGAAATGAAAGCATGAATGATCATCTCTAATTCATCCTTAGTGACAAGTGGTCTTAACTTAGAGATATTTCTCAGGTGGAAGAAACAGTTCCTAACTAATAGTTTAGAGTGGGGATCCAACGACATGGCTGAGTCAAAAACCACACCTAAGCTCCTGAGACTCGGCTGGACAGACAAGCCTAAGTCCCCAATATGATGCTTTATCTCTGGGATACGACTTTCAGGGGCAATAATTAGAGTTTCTGTTTTTTCTGAGTTCAAAAGCAGAAAGTTGTCACATAACCACTGTTTGATACTAGACAAACAGCTTATTAAAGATGACAGTTTGGAGAACTCAGTTTCCTTAAAAGAACAGTAAAGTTGGATATCATCCGCATAGAGATGGTATGATATGTCTCCAAATTGACTAATTATCTGTCCTAAAGGAAATATATACAAGAGGAACAGAATAGGTCCCAAGACAGACCCCCTGAGGTACCCCACACGACAACTCTGCAGTTTCAGACAATATCTGATTAACATGAACACTAAAACGTCTGCCAGAAAGGTAGGATGAGAACCATTTTAAAAACTGATCCAGACATCCCAACCAGATCACGAAGTCTATTTATCATAATGGTATGATCGATAGTGTCAAACGCAGAAGAAAGGTCCAATAGGACCAAAACTGTAAAATCCTTTGAATCAGCTGACATCATAATATCACTAGAGATTTTTAGAAGTGCAGTTTCCGTAGAATGCCTTTTACGGAAACCAGACTGGAATTTATCAAACAGCTTGTGCTTCTCTAAGAAAAGGGTGAGTTGCTCTGCTACAACTTTTTTCTAAAATTTTTTGACATGAAAGGTAGTTTTGATATTGGCCTGTAGTTCTTAGGTTGAAGTGGATCCAACGTGGGCTTTTTAAGTACAGGCTTAACAACAGCATGTTTAAAAAAACTAGGAACGACACCAGTTAAAAGTGAGGTATTTAGCATCTCAACAATGCAGGGGCCAATGGAGTCAAAAGCTTGTACAAATAGCACAGTAGGGACAACATCCATAGGACAAGATGAGGGTTTCAAAGTCTGTAGCAGAGAAATGATGTCATTCAGTGTCACAGGTTTAAAAGTGGACCAAAAATAAGTGGGAGACAAGTCACATGCAGAGTTCTGAGGAAGTGGTGGTAAGATGTTGGTCCTAACATCTCTGATCTTATTCACAAAGAAGTGGAGGAATTCATCACAGTCCGATTTAGAAGACACACTTGCTTGTGGGCCAGAAGGAGACACTAAAGCATTAATGGTGTCAAATAAAACTCTGGGGTTATGCTTATTTGAGGATATAAGCTGAGAAAAGAAACAAGTTCTGGCCTTTTGTCAACTAATGTCATATGTTTTGCAGACAAAAACGAGTCTATACCAAGAATTCACAGCGCTACCGTGTCTACACAGTGAAGGAGCAAAAAGACTACAGTTACATCCCTCAACTGCAGACTAATAAAATATTACAGTGTCGACTTAATTCAGCAGGGGGACTCCCAAGAAGGAGGAGTCTTAGGCCAGATGACCCTCGGGCCCTCGGTCTTCTCCCTGGAATTGTGCCCCCACCTACAGCTGAGTTGGCCCAGATACAAGTCTGCAGAGGACAGGTAGGTCAGCCACATGCCCACAGTTTTTCACTACACAGAAACTATTATTACTAGTAACGCAAATGGTTATTCTTGGTCTCTCTCTCTCTCGTTGTCTCTCCAGGACATGACATCAACAACATGAGCAAAGAGCAGCAAAAAGGAAACAGTGGCTACAGCTAAAATTTGTTTATTATAAACTGTCAACAAAAACAAAACAGTTAAAATATGTACATACACTTTACAATAAATTTCTTTGCAGAATGGCTTAGGAACATTTTTATTTTCAGATGTGGTAAACTGTACATTTTTAATTTACTCTAAACGGTGCTTCTTTGAAGCCAACATAGTTCCCAAATGGGTCAGGGAATGTGTCTCTTATTCGCCACACGCAGCAGCTTGGGATTACTAAACGATTCCCTGGGCCCAGACGTCCATGCTGCCAAATCGTAGTTTGACGATAATCAGAAAACCGATATTCTCGGTTATCTGCCCCAGGGTCTTGGCTGTCATGGAGTGCAAGGGTGTCGTTCCATGTCTGCCGAGCTAATCGGAGGATGCCTTCATTCAGACAGTACAGTTCCATGTGGGCGCTCCTGCTGAGACAATCTGCTGGATTCTGTCTGCAGCATTTGTTCTCCAGATCAGTAGGCATTATTCTGCAGTTTAGACAGGTGCACCATGCTGGCTGACCCCTGTTTGGTGTGGCTGGTCCTGGTGTGACCTGTCTGTATTCCATTACATATAGAAAAACACCTGGCAGACGACTGACCACCCTCTGAAGTACCTCATCCTTCTCCTCCAGGGATAGCTGTTGTGACTGTGCCTGAAAATGGAACAGCAGTCATTGTTTATTTTACATATGTCTAATTGAGTGTGTGCTGTTTTCTAGATAGTGTGACCATTATGACAAACATTCTCTACTGTCCTGGTAGCAGTCAGCTCCTCCACTCTAAGTCTGTCCTCCTCACTGACAGCTCCTGCTCTTCTTCTGCCCCTCCCCCGTCCTCTTCCCCTGCCTCTTTCTCTACTTGCACCTCTGCCTCGCCCCCTTCCTCTCCGTCTTGCTCTACCTCTGGCTCCCCCCCTCCCCCTTCCAGGGTCACTGCTCTCCTCAGTATTCTCCTCCACGGGAACTTGAAAGTCTTCCGAGCTGTCCTAACAGAAAAAAAAACAACTAATTATTTACAATGACAAGTGTTTTTAGTGGAAAAGTTCATGTGGTATTCTGAATGAAAATAAAGTATGACAAGTTCATACATCAAGGTTAGAGTTCCTTTACCTTACCATAATGTTATTGCTATTCTACAAATAGTATCGTAGTACAACTACAATAGTAATTGTACTGTATCTAAAAATAAGCATAACGTCTTCAACTCAGTTATATAATTTAGCATTACTCTACAATAGTCAAAATAAGAGGTCTGTGAGTGTCGGGAGTGTGTGTTACAGTGTAGTGTTACAAAACTTTTAGAAGTAGACTCAGAGCTGCCAACTTTTCCAAAAACCTTGGAGTGAGATTTGGTGGGGCCAACCCAAATTTTGTCACATACAAAGCAATTTTTTTGGCTCATTCAGCATCATTACTGCCCACAGCAGAGCGAGTCATCAGTTCAGCAATTTGACCGACAGGGTTGACACTTCAGCGTGAGAAATCGGGGGTGTGTGTGAGCGTGTGAAACCAGTCAAATGTGTGTGTCTCACGGCCAATGCGTGAGAGTTGGCAGCTCTGTAGATTTCAGTTGATAATATAAAGTAGCACTGCAACATTTTACTAAAATATGGTCTGTCAAATAATAACCTTACAGTGCTAACTTTTCTTACCTCTGTAAACATGCAGGTGAATCTCGATGATCCGTCTGTGGTTGCTACGGCAAGTCTGGTTGTTGTGGTCGTTCCCTTACGAGCATGCGCACCGAGAACGAGCATGAGAATGGCTGCAGTTTCTTTAACGGCCACTGGTGTCAGTAACGGTTAGAAATTTCAGATTTCTTACCCAATGCTCCTTTAAATGGTAGACACACCGCTACCATGTCAGTTAGTGGAATTAAGTTCTACATTGTCCTTAATATCTGCATTTACTGAGCAGAATGCCTTTCAACTATCTCTATGTTTGAAATGTACAGTGCAAGTGCAAACACATTAATGTGCTAAATCAACACTTCTGGCCAGTATGGGGATTAAACCCATGACTTTGGCGTTATTAGCACCACGCTCTAACCATCTGAGCTAACCAGTCTGACTTGTGAAAATTAAAAAAAAAAAAATTAAAAAAATAAAACAGGCCAGAACGAGCAAAATTGGGCCAGTTTTGGATGGGCTGCCTGGCTGTGCATGGTTTGTAGGTGCTGCATATGTTTTTGTCTCTGCTACTATAGCCATGGAAAGCAGCGCCATAGAGATTGAGACTTCAAACTATCTCAAATCTAAAGTGTCTGCCGCTGCTTAGCATTATTAGCACCACATTCAATCCATCTGAACTAACTGGCCTGCTTTTGATGACTTTTTAAAACAAGATTTGTTCCAGTAAACCAGGACAGAACAGAATTGGACCAGTTTTGGTTGGTCAATCAGGTGTGACCACCTAGCAGCTTGGCGTTTGTGGAGGAAATTAGCTAAAAAGGTAGACTGCAGACTTCACATGTAAAAGTTATTGGAAGAAATATGTTTTTTTTCAGCTGTGCAAAACACTTCAAACTATCTCAAAATTTCAATTAAAGCTCAAACACCATTGTAGCAGTAGGTGACTTGTCCAAATCAATGCTGCTTTCCATGGCTATAGTAGCAAGGACAAAAACATATGCAGCACCTACAAACCATGCACAGCCAGGCAGTTTGTAGGGGCTGCATATGATTTTGTCCTTGCTACTATAGACATGGAAAGCAGCGCTATAGAGATTGAGATTAATGTTGTGTTAATGGCCCATTTGTGCAAACAAAAGGAGGATGTAGATGATCATGGGCGTAGGGTTTGGCGGTTATAGTACCGCTAAAGTTTCTGGCGGTGCTTAGTATTATTACATTTTTTTAATTGATAAAAATAATTCTACTGTTGATTTTTATAATTGATAGTGCACCGTTTCATATTACTGTTGAATTGGTCATCTGTGTAGTACTCACAATTGTTTTTCATGTATTGTACCTTGCTTCAAAACCAATTGCCCTCCAGGGACAAAATAAAGTTGAAAATTGAAGTTGAAGTTATTGATGGTATTGTTAAAGTGGTTTGAATCAGTCTCTTAGCATTTGTTCTCTGTGTAGTCAAAACATTTTAAAGGTTAAATTGTACTCATCATACTTACTATATAGTTTGTGTGTGTAGATGATCACCCACACAGTCCTTGCCAGTGTCTACTATTTCCTCCTCATCAATGTCTCTGAAAGGGAACAAGTAGTCCTCATCACGATCCATCAATTAATTTTACGGCATGTATTCGCACTTTCCATTTTGTCCGTGCAAAAGAATCCTCCTACCCAATACCATTTCTCACCAAGCTTATCTCATGCTCTTCAAAGTCCAAATCCTCATAGCTCTAATTTAGTCTCATTGTAGTGTTCTGCATATGCACACAGGTAAACACAGACACACACACAGTCTGTGCTTGTCCTGTTCTCTCCCATGTGTCTCTGTTAAAATTGACCTTCTCTGGCTTTCATCACAGGAAAATATCACCCTCAAAGAACAATAAGGCCGCCAGACACATTAATTAGAGAGCATCTATTTAGATAAACGACTGAGAGAGAGAGAGAGAGAGAGAGAGAGAGTGAGAGAGAGAGTAGGAATATAAGGGGAGTTATTAATATGCAACATGAAAATAATTATACACAATGTGGAAATGGCACCTCTGCATTCAGCAAATACATTTTACTTCTACAATTTTCATATTTTTATTGATTTAAATATGGGATTTGCAAGCTTATGCATTTCCTGTTTGTATTATCTTGGTTTATTTTGAGTACATCTGTATGTATTTATATTATTATTGTCATGAATAATGTTATTTTGGCAGACATGCAGTATTTCTGGTTATTTTTAAGAACTCCTGCTTGCAATGCAGCATTTTGTTCAGTCACTCACTGACTTTTTCCAGCATTGCAGACATACCGAACCGCAGTTTTCCTCAGGTTAGGACAGCAACATGTAGTAATTGTACTGGCTCGTTATCAGCGTGCGTGCCTCCTGCAATACACACACAGCTGGTGGGGAAAAAACGTAATTTAACTATTAATTAAGAGATTGGCAGATCTTTAAACGCACAAAGAACGCACACAACACGCATCATTCTTCAGTGTTTCCTTTAGGATTTTTTTAGCAGTGGGGGGCAGGTCCGAACAACCCCTCCCCCCATGAAATGGAACTCACACTTTGCTGCAACACAAACAAATATATTTATTCACCTCTATTCACACACACAATAAGGGAAATATTTTCAGTTGTGATTGAACTGTATTTTTTTAGTTACTATATAGGCCAACTTCGAGCTTGAAATATAGGATAAGCATTCTGTAGCAAATAACAATAAACCCACTATTAATTACATTATCTTAATAATAAAACGTTCTCCGAAATGCACTCTAACAATGCAGCCCTATTTCTGATACCATGGGGGGTAAAAATGTTGCCGTGGGGGGCCACCACGGTCAAATCAACATAGAGGAAACACTGTTCTTTTTCTTTTATGTCTCAGGTGTGTATAATAATGTGTATTCATGTCTGTGTATGCATGTAGGTGTATAGTTGCAGGTAAGCAGCCTACTTGCTCAAATGTGTGTTTTTTGTGAATCTCCAGAAGCTCTGTATGTGTGTGTGTGTGTGTGTGTGTGTGTGTGTATGTATGTGTGTGTGTGTGTGTGTGTGTGTGTGTGTGTGTGGTGTGTGTGTGACCCTGTAAATAAGATGCTGTACTCCATCTGGTCCCAGTCAGAACAGTTTGAGGCAGCGTCTCAATCAGAGCTGCTGATTGGTGTTGTTCTCATGTGAGTTCTGCAGCTGCCCGGCGCTGAGCCCGAACACACAGCCTGGGATCAGCTCTGCTTACACCTTCTTCTCAGACAGCCCACTGAAAACAGTTCAGACACGTATCATTTGCCTTTGCTTCATGTGTGCGATTATTTGTCTGAGAATTCTGTACGGAACAGAAAATGGGACAAATGAGACAAAAAACAATGTCCCTGTTCCACAAAGAAACTTCTGTCTGAACATTTGGAGCTTCTGCTCACACACACATGCATTTCACCTGGTCTTGGTTAATCCTTGGCTGCCTCCAAGTGCTGTTGGAAAAATTGTATTCATCATGAGTTGAGCACACATGAATGAAAGTGGTAACTATGACAGTTAAGGCGGGAGTTTTCTGTCATACCTAAGATGCATAGACATGAAATTGAAGAGCCAGTAATCTGACTATTATTTATTATTAGATTGGATTGTAGATGAAAAATTAGGCTTAATTTTCCTTCTTTTCTTCTGCTAGAGCACAACCTAAGTAGTTAATTGCCGCCAACATCCAGGCTTTTGTTTGTTCTTTTGTTTCTCAATCAACTGTTGGCTGTGCAACAGGTCACAGGTGTACTGTATGATTTTCATTAATTTTTATTCTCTGGGTTTTTTTATGCGAACAACACCTCAGTCAGCTTTAGAGCAGCCGGCAGTATCTACAGATAAGTTGAGTCATTTTTCTATGTGTGTGTGTGTGTGTGTGTGTGTGTGTGTGTGTGTGTGTGTGTGTGTCCAAGGCAGGGGGTAACATGGTGGTTACCAAGGCAACGGAAAGATCCCTGTTTTTTACAGCAGGAAGCAGGAAGCCTTCATCAACTCTGAATGACCCCCCAGAAACACTGGTGCAACATATTCCCTCTCTCTCTCTCTCTCTCTCTCTCTCTCTCTCTCTCTCTCTCTCTCTCTCTCTCTCTCTCTCTCTCTCTCTCTCTCTTTCACACTTACACACACACACACACACACACACACACACACACCACCATCTGCATGGGTGGGGTGGATTAATTAGTCAATCAATTGGTAAATTAATACTTAATTCTTTGATTGTCACTTCATTATTATTCAGTCATATTTTCTGACAGTGTCCCTACAGTATTAACTACCAACTGAGAGGGTTTGGTGCTTGTCTTTGTCTGACATGTTAATAAACAGTGTTTTGGGGTTTTTGAGAAGTTGTGAAAGGCATTTTTGCTGCTTTATGACATTTTATGGGCCATAACATTCAGAGATTAGTTGAGAAAGTAATCAGAAAAGGATGAGGATTTTATATTTATTTTTGCTGGAAGGAAGGGTTTAGGACTACAGAGCACAAACAATCTTACTGAGGTCCAGTACAGAACAAACTGAAAACAGCAGCCCTGCCTGTATTCATTTTGTACAATACAGAACTGAATGGAACAAAAGATGGATGGTTCCTTCTGTTGGTTTGTTTGGTTGTATTTGTAAATGTGTATATGTAAGTATAAATGTATGGGTGCATGTGTGTATAGATACATATATAGGTTTAGGTTTTCATGATGTAAGATCATGTACAGATATATTTCTATTTTTATTCATGTCAATTCTGTTTCTATTCAGTTAACTGTGAGCGTGATGCTAATAAATTAAAACAAACTCAAACAAACTTAAATGCTTAGGGAGAGGGAAGGCTCCTTCATTTTTAACTAGTTTGTACTCGCCCCAGATTTATTTCTTATTAATTCTTATTATTCCTTTTCTTGAAAGGTTAACAGTAAAATAAAAGAGAAAGATGCAGAATATATGCAGGGCAACAGGAGTTCCTTTGCCCCATCACAGAATGCACACGGATATTATAATATGTACTCATATGCATGAATGCATATTAATGATTAATTGCCATTGTTATCTCTGGCAGCATTCATTCCCACTTTCACTTGATTCTTCCTCATACGGGAAAAAAATGAAATGAGTGATATAAAGTTAGCCTATAATATAAATGAAGTTCAGCATCATGCGTTGCTTGTAACTTGTGTTCATTCCATTTACCATCCACCATCTTTTACATTCTTCATGCTTTCTCTCTTTGAGTCATTGGTGGGGAAATACTGCCTCATATTGCTACATTGATATAAGATATAAGGAGGAGTTCAAGGGGAGGGTCCAACAAAAATCTATTATTATTATTAATGCTCGAGAGGTTCTTGCTTCTTCTTTTAAGTGAAAGATTTAGAGTTTTCATACAGTTCCTTACTACCTGCTTACCATGTATTAGAGTGTTGTAACTTTGTATTTTTTTCTGTTTAGAAATTGCTGATAAGAGGGGAGATTTGGGGAAAGAAAGAAGGAAAGAGGGTTAGGAAAAAAAGCGGAAATTGAGAAGTGTTATTTATCACCATACTGTTTAGAGATAGATAGATAAATAGATAGAAAGATAGATAGATAGATAGATAGATAGATAGATAGATAGATAGATAGATAGATAGATAGATAGATAGATAGATAGATAGATAGATAGATAGATAGATAGATAGATAGATCCCCATCTAATGTGTGTGACTGTAGGGCTAAAGTGCTTTGGCCTCCTTGCAAACTACACACTCTAATACCCCGGTACTGTTTGACATTTTCACTAATAATAAACCAAAGGGACAGACATTTCTCAGGCAGGAATCTGTGTGCGTCACTCACTCAGAAACCTGATTACAGCAACTGATGGAATTATCATATTAACAATAAGACCTTTCCATTATAATGCTGTGCTATTGTGCTTCAGATGCGGACAGTAAATGCCAGACCAATTTGACAGACGGGGGAGAAGCTGAGATAGATGCCTGACAAAGTGAAAAAATGAAATGGAAAAATAAGCAGAATGACAGTGATTGTGATGTAAGGTCTCTGTTTTAGCATAAACTGCACAGCAGATCAGTAGTGCTGTGTTGGGCTTACGACATTTGAGACCCATTTTAAAAACTGTATTTTTATTAATTACAAATAATATAATAATAGCAAATGCTTACATTAATGGGAACGATGTGTGGTCAAAAGGAAACGGAAGGTTACAGTGTAATTCAGTGTGCTCTTGTTTATCTCTTCACGAGGAAGACTCAGTGAATGTTCAACATGCTGCACTCTGGTTTGGACCTTTTCTTGGCTCCGTGCCTCATGAGTGTAATTTGGATGAGTGCAGCTCGCTTGCCTTTGGGCTCATTAACAACAATATAAACAGTAATTACTGTGATCGCCTAATTAATTCATTTAAAAATGCTGCACCGCGTAAAAGACATGAGCAAATCTTTTCTGCAGATAACAATTTTACGGAATCATTGTTGACATAATTAGCAATTTCTCTGTTCCAAAATACAACCGGAATAATTAAAAACTTTTTTTTTGTCCTATTTTACACATTTACTCTTTTATTATTCAGATTGCCTCCGCTTTTCTTTCCCTTTTCACTAAGCCTGTTTTCTGTGCGTTATCCTTCTCTGATCCCGTCTCTGTCTGCATGGCAGCTCCGCGGTCCTGATAAATGTAATCCTCCCCTCTGGACGCATTCTTTTGTTTTTGGGCCATTTCGAGGCTCTCCTCTGATCACCAAGCCCTACTTATTATAGAATTCTCTGCCTTCCTTTTGTGGGTTTTGATGAGGTAAAGAATGGTCATTTGGCTCTCAATTGTCCAGTCATTCTATATACTGTATTGGCTAGTTAATTGTGATTAACAGTAATTAAGATTCAGCTGAACAAAAAGTGGATTTGTTGTGGCTCTGCACAATGAATGACGAAATCTTTACATTTCTTCCACCACACAGCCACATTCTTTTCTCTAAAGACAATGTTTCAATTAAACCATCAAGCAGCATAGATATGTTTCATGATAACTAGTTAGTAAAAGATCCGCTCATATATATGAAATTAGCACATTCATGTTTTGTGTTCATGAAAATCCCAACAGACTTTAAACATTTAACATATATCAGATTCATTCAAAAAATATATATTTTATATCATAAAATAAAAAATAAAAAAAATGTGTGTAATTGAACACACCTGATGAAAAAAGCACATGGTGAGAAGCATATGACAGAGTGGTTTATGTCACAGGCACAGTCCTCTGACCCTTCAAAACCCCAATTAGCATTCCTGCAGAATTTATTACCACGCCTGGCATCACTTCTTGTTGATTACCTCTCTACTCATTAAAGTGAGAGCAGATTTATAGACAGATCTGACTGATGCATGGGTGAAGTGGGGGTGGGTGGGTCTCTCACTATGTCAAAATGCTGATCCAAAGCAGTGTGGTTGGTGTTTTAAAAAGTGCCAGAGATTAATAAGCATTGCTATTTTGATCTAAACAGAGACAGGGGTTATATGGGTTAACCTGCTTTACCAAAGTAGAGACCAGTGACGTATCAGCAATATCTGAGGTACAAAATGCCTCTCATTCACACACACGCACACACACACACACGCACACACACACACACACACACACACACACGAGTGACAACACACATGAGTGACAACACACATGAGTGACAACATTTGTAACTGTTTTCTTCATGTATGTTGTGCAAAATCTATGGACATACATGTGCAGCTAAGTTGGTCTTAGGCAACTATTACAGTAATTCTAACTGACTATATGCAAAGACAAATGTCTGCAGAACAGGATGGATGCAATACAATAAAATTAATGAATGCATGAATTATTTCTTTCTCTATTTTGGCAGGTCAACTTGTATAAGATGAAGTGGCATGCAGAACATGGGAACATAACGTAAAGCATAGCACTTGAGCACCACCTGCTGGTGTAATACACAATACCATGCCCTGTATTTACAAACCGTTTGATTCAAAATTCTAAGCACATTTGACGGCCGGTATCCACACTCATACTCCTCTACATTATTAAACTGAATACTACAGCAAACTATACAAAATAATTCAAAACTATTTTCTTAAGGCAAAGCTATTCAGCTGTTCTGATTTAAATTGCTCTTCTAATGTTATTGTATTTTAATGAAACATTCCTGTTGACTCATGCTGTGCAGCTGTAACATAAAACTCCTTAATGATACCAATCAGGAGTAATATAAAATGATCAGGACAAACCCAACTGAGCTCTGTTACTTTTTATTAAGAAATGTTAACAGAGGCTCTGGCCCCCTGACCCCTTGGGCCCCTGAGCCTTTGCCCGGCAGGCCCTTTCAATAATCAAACCACGCATAAAATATGTTCAATGCTAAATAACAAACACTAGATGATACAGTATGTATATATATATATATATATATATATATATATATATATATATATATATATATATATATATATATATATATATATTTATTTATTTACTTACACAAACTACATTACATAATTGTGTAGTGCTTGTAGTTAAAGATCCCATGACATGAAAATTTCACTTTATGAGGTTTTTTAACATTAATATGAGTTCCCCCAGCCTGCCTATGGTCCCCCAGTGGCTAGAAATGGCAATAGGTGTAAACCGAGCCCTGGGTATCCTGCTCTGCCTTTGAGAAAATTAAAGCTCAGATGGGCCGATCTGGGCTTTGCCTGCCCAGAGAATTTGGCCCACCCATGAGAGAGAGAGACATCATGGCTTTCAAACGAGCAAAGTGGCAGTTGGTCAAGGCCACACACCTCTCTCCTCCTCAGGAGCTACAGACACAGAAATGGCACATGCTAAGGAAAGCTCATGGTGGGACTGGCTCTAGTGGCTGTAATTCTGCACCAAGGCTGAAAATCCTGGAAATTTGGCAAGAACAAAAGTCCTATAAAGACAGGCTATGCCAAAGACAGGAAAACTGTATTAGTAGAGAGGCATGTACACCAACATTGTCCAAGTTAGATCAGAAGATAAACTGTAGTATACTTTCACCAGTACCCTACTACACTTAGCAAAACTTAAGTCATTAAATGTTAAATTGGTATAGGTTAAAACGCCCTACCTTCCCTGGTTGTCCACTAGATGACGGTAGAGTCTTATAATGAAATGATAATGTAATTCAGCTCGAGGTGGCCAGAGAAGAGAAATAAGACAGAACTCTCACTCTGCTCTTTTTTCGATACCACAAATGCACGCAGACGCGGATTTCAAATAGCCTGTTGCTTCCAGGGTGGAGAAATAAAATGTCGAGTTTTGTAAAAACAACTAGGCCTACCATTTGTGTCATGTTTTATAAAATGTAGAATGGCAACCGTTATGTCCAGAGTCTGGTTATGACTCGTCCGACGGCGCATGCGTCATGATAGACGTAATTTTGCAGACCGGAAGATGAGCCTGTTTTCCTCTCACGTAGCCCATCTTCTTTATATCCTATCTTTGATCTAACTAGCTATCTAGCTACACTCTGACACTTGTTGGGGTCGGGGATACATGTGTTTCTGAGTGTTGCTCTGCAATCTCCCGAGTTACCGGCAGATTAAGAAGCCACCTCTGGTGACATTTCTCATTTAAGTGGTACGTCTCCTGTCTGCGGTTATCTATTTACGGCATTTATAGCATGTATAGCTCTTATGTATGTGTTTCCTCTTTACAGACCCTCATTTAGACTTAAAATATAACGTTAGCTATGTTACGCTGTGGTAAACTCTGGCAAAATGTAACTGTTACTTAGTGCATCTTCTTTAATTTACCTGGTTAAAATGTAAGCAGTCTCATGAAATATCCTTCCACATATACTAACGTTAGCGTTTATAAAACGTTTAGCTAGCTAACGCTACTTATTCCGTTTTTGTGTAGCAGTTTAGGTCAACATAAGTTAGTTGTAGCTTTGATTTGGCGTATCCAAAACCGTAGCATTTTAGCTGTCTATGCTAGTTGAGCTTTGTAGAGTAATCCCACTTCTTTCTTTGGCTCCGTGTTGATGCCACACGGTTTTAATGTTCCGCGGGCTTTTGGTCCATCCAGTCTTACTACGTATGTCATATTAACATGTATTATGCTCTTATTGTTGCGTATTTACAAATGCTCTTCGGATTTTCGTAGGTTGTGCTTTGGGCGGATACAAACTACAACAACAGAATCTCTTAAGCTCATAAACTGTTTCCTGTGCCTGGGGCAGAAACTTTAGAAGGGTTAGGTCAATATAATATATCCATTGGTTTAGGTTTGTTTTGGTGTTGTTTTTAACGTATGTAAATAAGGAATTCCCAACGGTCAGGATCATGAACCCATTTTCTTAATCACAGATTTGAACTGAAGTGTAGTCTGGTTAAATGCACCCCCTTAAGAGATTTAGCAAATCTCTGCATTACAGAGATTTCTCAGATATGGCCAAGATACAACTGACAACAAAAGGTTCGGCCATAATCCAGTAAAATATAGAATATACAAACCTAAACTCTGTTTAACCATTTTTTATACGTATATTTATATTATATTGTTATATGAATTTATCAATTGTTATGCAATGACATTAACTGCTTAGATTAGAATGCATTGCGTATATTACATTAAGTACTGTACACTAGAGCTAGAATGATAAATCAGCCACTCCGACATGTCGGCCAATATAAGCTTCTTGCAAGTTTATTGATATCTGTGTGTATGTCTGTTGATAACTAGTCTCGCTTTGCCAGATCCTCCTCCAAAGCATGCTTAAGGAGGGTCTTGCTACTCCTCATAGCATTCGGGGATGGGGAGGAAAACGTGCTCTGGTTTATTGGCATTTCTTTAAACCAATCACAATCGTCTTGGGCTTTGCTAAGCACCGGGAAAAGCTGCGGTGCTGCTGCAAAATAGCCTAGGAAGGAACTTGTTTTGGTGGAACATGTAGAATAGATAGATTTCACTTTATTGTCCCCAAGGGGAAATTTGTCTTGGACATAGTGCTACAATCTGTTAGTTTGGCTATCACCAGACCAAGCTCAATCTTTTAAGATTGAACATTAGTTTGGGGAGTCCGCTCTGTATCTTCTACTGCACAAGAGGCAAATGACTCTATGCAATTGGATAGTCTTTCAACCAATCAGACCAACGATCCGGGTGACGTAGCAGCGACAATGGCATCGATGGGTTGCTGGACTTCGGTGGCCGCTAAATTGAATGTAAACAAGAAGCTGCTTGGTCGCTTCTCTATCGTCATCGTGTTAAACCCGCCAATAGCGCACCAGGTGGATAAGACAGCTTGTGATTGGTCCCCGCAAAATTGTAACGGAAGTAAGATAGATAAACGTAGAGGTTTCCAGCCTGAGCTGCAGGGAGAAATCAAATTGCTGGCAGATCGGGCTGGGTTTACCCAGTCTAACAATATGTTGCTTCACAACACAAACATTAAAGGTCCCATGGCATGAACATTTGACTTTATGAGGTTTTTTAACATTAATATGAGTTCCCCCAGCCTACCTATGGTCCCCCAGTGGCTAGAAATGGCGATAGGTGTAAACCGAGCCCTGGGTATCCTGCTCTGCCTTTGAGAAAATGAAAGCTCAGATGGGCTGATCTGGAATCTTCTCCTTATGAGGTCATAAGGAGCAAGGTTACCTCCCCTTTCTCAGCTTTGCCTGCCCAGAGAATTTGGCCCACCCATGAGAGAGAGACATCATGGCTTTCAAACGAGCAAAGTGGCAGTTGGTCAAGGCCACACCCCCACCCTCCACTTTGCCCCCCTCTCTCTCCTCCTCAATAGCTACAGACACAGAAATGGCACATCCTAAGGAAAGCTCATTGTGGGACTGGCTCTAGTGGCTGTAATTCTGCACCAAGGCAGAATTTTGGGAAAGAGACTTCAGATACAGTATTAGGGGACCACTAAGGTCTATATAAAAGAGACTTCAGATACAGTATTAGGGGACCACTATGCCTATATAAAAGCATCCAAAAAGCACCATGTCATGGGACCTTTTAAAAATACATTCTAAAATCAACAAATATTAAAGCTGCAAGCAGCGATGACGGGCCCTCGCTTCTTGCATCAGGGGGTACTGGCAGACGCAACATCACATGTAGACCACACATTCTAAGTTTCATGTAAATCGGAATAACTTTTGCCAAGATACAACCGTTCATGTTTTAACAGCCACCTACATGAAGTTGTTCCTCCATAACTTGTGCATTGTTTTAGCTATCAAAATTATTTTGATAACTTTTAGTCACGAGCGTCCACCAGTCTATATCCAAGTTTTCGTGCCGATTGGACTCACGGCCCAGGAGGAGTTAGACGAAGTAGGTTTCCCATATATTGCAATGTGGGTAATTAATAAAAAAAATTCAAACAGCGCCATCTAATGGTCGATTCACTCTAAATTTGGCATGGATGCTCAAGCCCCTATGCCGAACAACTATGTCATGTTTGGTGTCAATCGGAATAAATCTTGGTAAGATACGCAACTTCCTGTTTCGACAGCCCCCTACAGGAAGTTGGTCCTCCGCATTGTGTTAGCTATCAATATTCTTTTGATAACTTGTTGTCACGAGGGTCCTCCGAGTCTATATGCAAGTTTTCGTGCCGATCAGACTCATGTCCCAGGAGTAGTTAGACAAAGTAGGCTTCCCATATGTCAATGTTTTGCTGATTAATTAAAAAAATCTAATGGCTGACTGCTGCCAAGTTTGGCACAGATGCTAAACCGGCCATGAGGAACAACCTTGTCAAGTTTCGGGGCAATCGGAATGATTGTTGCCAAGATAATGCAACTTCCTGTTTACACTGATGCGCACACACACAAACACACACGGTGGATGCAGGAAAAACCGGAGATGAGATGACATGATGACCTAAATTGAGAAAAGCTGCGCTCGTTATTGTAAGATCAATGATAAGTTAAAGTCCAATAAGTACTTTATCGAACCGTATGAATGTGTGTCCCAGCCCAGGTTAGGAAATTAACTAACAATGTACAGATCAACAAGCCACTGACACATATGTTCAAATTTGATTCATTCAATAAATTATTGTTTTTTGTCTTTAACAAGAGCTAAACAAGAAAGCAGTGGTAGCACTCCCCTGATGGATATGCAAAGTAAATTTCATTCTTTTAGTCAAGCTAACCTGTTCGTTAAACTGAGCCACAAATGAATGATACTTAGCGGTTTCTGTTAGTTTTTTTAAGTAATGCATTTAATTTAATTTAATTTAATGTTTAGCAAGAAGAAGAGAGAAAAACAGTGGAGGAGGGTGCCTTTGCCCTACTCTGGTGGTTCTGTGGAATCATAGTTACTGTGATAGTACAGGCTTCCGGTCAGGCCTGGGAAGTTTGTGCACAAATAAGAGTACAAGAGTGTACTTAGACTTAATACATGTAATATCCCAATTTTTTAAATTGGTTGGCTTTATTCAACACTAGGGTTTAAACTCTTTTTACATATGGATTATGCAAGGTGAATGAACTTCTACAATGGGTTTCATTGCAAATCCAGTTGGCGATTTAACCTTGCAGTGCATTACTAGCTTGGTTATTTCTGGTGTTATCTTCTAAATTATCTTTTGTTAAATGTTTCTCGTGCTTGGGATTTTTTTTTTGCCAGCCGTACTAAATAACCTTAGAAAGCGTGGAGTAGAGTAGTCAGTGAGCGTCTGAGCAACTTTAATGGAGCAAATAAACAGAGGCAGTGATAAGAGCCGTACAGTAGGTCTGCACGATTCGGGGAAAAATATGAATCATGATTTTTTTAGCTTAGAATTAATATCACGATTCTTTGCCACGATTTTTTTCTCACAAAGTGTAAGTGGTAGTAATAAGCATTGATTTTTTTTTTGGCATTGATTTTTTTTTTTGGCACCTATAGCACATTGCGCATCACCACAAGCCTGTAAACATAGAGGCTTCAATGAAAAAAGAAAATGAATTACATACTGGCCATAGTACAGTAGGTTACCAAAAATAGTGACATATGACACATTGAAGTAAATATGGCCCTGATACAGGCTCTATCTGAACTTGAACATGTCTTTATATAATTAAAACATGTTAATGTTTCAATAAATTAATTGAAGGAGATTTTATAACAATTTATCGTGCAGGCCTACCGTACAGTAACCTCATCTAAACTTTGCCCTCAGTCAGGGCCGGTTCTAGCTAGGGCTGCAGCTATCGATTCTTTTTGTAATCGATTAATCTAGCACTTTATCGATCGATAAAAAAACTAGGGAAAAAAGCAAAATTTGTATTGCCTACATTGCTTACAATATCATCACTCAAAAAACTAAACCTATTAAGTGCATGTAAGTGCCATATTGCATTGTTTTTAAATAAAACATTTTTTTCAAATGATATCAACCTCAAACTAAGGCATACATTAAACATACACAAGAACTACAAGTTTCAACCTGAGACTGATCTGTATATACAGTAGGCCTATATGTAAATATTAGTTATACTCAACCAATTTTCATTTATATATTTGATTATAATGTCACACAGCTCTGTTACACTTATGCTATTAGATCGTTGATCAGCTGTTTCTCCGTGGAGAGAGAGAGAGAGAGAGAGAGATATGCGCAACAATCAGCTGTTTTTTCGAAGGGATAGTCAACGCGCCAGCTCTTAAGATCAGATCGTGGTCACCACTACGTATTTTCTTGTCTTTGATTTTGGTAGTTGTTGTGTTTGGTGTAGTTTCATTGTTGGGTCCTCTTCGTGGAATGGAGGATTAAGTTAGACTCCATGTTTTCTGTTGAGATGCTAAAGCACTGACGTCGTGCTATTATCGTGCTAAGCTAGTTTGATTTTGCAGTAGACACACTGTACAGAGTTTTAGTTTTAATTACGTTTGAACTGATTCCAAACTTTGGACACTTTCTGTCGTTTTCTCCAGCCTGTCTCTGGTCGTGTCGTAAAAGTGGATCTGTACCGTTAGCCCCTTGCTATTTACGCTCTGGCATGTGTCGCCAGCAGCAGATTGAGCCGCGTCTGTGCGACAGTAATAATGATCCGTGCAGAAACACCGTCCGTCAGCTATACAACGTTGGTAACATTGATTTAACGAAGCTTCGAGGCAAGTCATTTTGCATCGAGGATTTTTTGTAATCGAATTATTCGAGTTATTCAAGGAATCGTTTCAGCCCTAGTTCTAGCCCTTTGGTTGCCCTAGGCGAGATTGAGTTTTTTTTATTCTGCTTCGGATCAATGTTTCTAATTATATCTGAGTCCGCACACATGTAGCATAGGCATCATTTCCCTCTTTTGCTTCTTTTGTTGAGGAAGTAACCACCTTAAATGTGCATATTAAGATTATTCACCTGAATGATACATGAATTCATAAATGAATTAATAAACCCCTCGACTGTAATATTTCAGATGTGTTTGAGCAAGATTTCTGCTCATGTTCAAAACTTTGTGCACATTCAAAATACAGTATCTGTGTTCTCTGAGGTTTGGAGGAGTCGTGATATTGTGAGAAAAATAAAGTGATAATACAATAGACTATTACAAGAATAAAGTCACTATATTTCCGAAAATAATCCACCTGCACCATAGTCTGCTGTGCATTACGTGATTGCTCTGCTGATACGGTAGATCTCAGACCGTCTGACAGACACAGAGCCCCGTTTGAGAGACTGGTCTCTGAATGAGACAGTTTAGGGAAGTGGCTGTAGGCTACGCTGCTCTAGCCTCGTGAGACCGTCCTGATTTTGCAAGCTCCAGTTTTCCACTCGCAGATCAGTCTGGCATCTTGAGATAGAGAAAATTTGGAGCCGTTAGCCAAACGACCGGGCCAATCAGCGTTGGTTTTGAGGTGGGTTAGGTGGTGATAGACAGATGGTTTATACAATCAGCTAACCAGTATCTTCAGACAGCGGTAGCCACTCGCGAATGCTTTTTTTCTCTTGGATCCTTCTTTTGGAATATGGTCCGGGAACCTGAAATGGTGTCTTTTATTCCTAAATTCTCGTTACACAAACGGCAAATATCCTTTACCGACATGTTGCTTGCTTGCTGAGCTAACGAGCTATGCTTTGCCTGCAGCAGTAGGGGCGGGCTTGTGGTTGTATTTTCATACGCTTCGTGGATCTGATTGGTTGATTTGGCCCGTCTATCACCAACATAGGTGATAGACAGATGGTTCATCCAATCAGCTAACCAGTATTTCCGCCCCTTCCCAAAAGTTCTAAAACGGAAAGTTCCCAGATGGATATGCCGAGCAAATGCGAAGCAATCCATCGGGCAGAGTCAGGTTAACGCTGCTCTACATCGGAGGTGGAAACACAATACTACGCAGAAATAGGGACACATCTGCCGCAGCATGCCCACAGCAGAGCGCCCACAGCAGAGCGCGTCCATTATAAACCTGAAGCTGCACAGACCAGGGAAGGTGCGCTGCAGCAGCTCCGTGTCTGTGCCGCTGCTCGTCTCTATTTTTACAGCGAGAGTGGACACCAAGCGACGCACAGGTCTGCTTCAGAGGTCCGTGTGTTTGAGTTTGACCCGTAGACTGGAAACGTCACGTAATGAAAGGTTGACAAGTAAACGTGTGGCTGAGGGGGCGCCCTAGGATGATCACGTTTAATAAACAAGTTTTATTTCGCTTGTCGTTCTAATTCTATTATTAATGGGAAGTAGGCCTAAGGGCGACACGGCGCCCCCAACACTTTTGACGCCCTAGGCAATCGCCTAGGTCGCCTATGGCAATCGCCGGCCCTGCCCTCAGTCAGTGTTTCCTCTGACCCCATGAATGCTACATGCTACACGTCTCAGTCACTGATATACAGCCACCGACTGATCTACTCATTAAAGTTTGTCAACACATTTATAGATACAAACATATACAGTACACTACAGTACATATTCACATGTTAAATACAGTAAGTGCAGAAACACTAATTGTTTTGCTGGTCAGTTGAATACCAGTGTGACATCAAGTCTGGCGGTAAAACTGAAGTTAAAGAATTTGTCTCTTTTCATCTTTCCTCAGGTGCTGTTGACTTTTAGGTCATTGGTGGATAAGGAAGGACACGTTAAGCCAAACTCTAGACGGAGTGACCCAGCTGTCTGAAACCACTTACCTGGGCTGCAGGCGTCCACACGTTCCACCTGGTGAGTGACAGAACTACAGCAATTGAACTAATTATTGCCAATGTTTTATAGCTATAGTCTGTAGATATGAGATACCGTACATAAGTGCAGGAGTGTGAACATATCTCATCAGTGTTTAGACATCAACCGTGGTATTATAAAAAAGCTGCATACATTAGAGATTCTCTGGGGCATCCAGCAGAGAAAAGCTTTAGTTAACACTGTAGTCTCAAAGCATGGGTTGGAACCTATTTCTTGCCACAGTCCAAATACATCCAGTTTAGGTGAATTGCCTACAGGTGTCATGTCTGTTTAGTGCCACCCCTATGACCGACTGGCTTCTTTCCTAATGCTTTCCTAGTACATCATCACATACCCTTCACCATAACTAGAGATTGGCATGGGGCACTTTCAATAAAATCATCTCTCAATGCAAATCAAACCAGCTATTAGGCTAACCGACATAAAACCATGCCAATCTCTAGGTATGGTGAAGGGTATGTGATGATGTGGGGACTATTTTAATTCCAAAGGCCAAGGGAACTTTATCAGGATGCATAGTATCCTGGGTCCATGAAATAACTGGCCTTTAAAAATAAAAATCTGTCTGCCTCTATGGGAATTTAACATAGGGGTGTACTTACTTTTGTTGCCAGCGGTTTAGACATTAATGGCTGTGTGTTGAGTTATTTTAAGGGGACAGCACATTTACACTGTTATACAAGCTTTACATAGTGTAATTTCTTCAGTGTTGTTCAATTAACATATATAATGAAATATTTATATTATATAGCTCAGATTCTAGGAACACTCATGCAAACATGTTCTAGTACAACACTCATGCAAACATGTTCTAGTACAAACACAAAATACAAGTATTATCCTGAAAATGCTATATAATAGTTGCCATTTAATACTATCTTGTTTAAATCACCTGTTTTATTGCCCACAGTGGTTACTGTATCTGATGTGACGTTTTTGTTTGCTTTTGTTATGTGTGAGCTTACCAAACCAAGTTCTTGAATCTGGATTGAATCCTAAATCTTAAATCTTACTATAAAGTGTGTAGTGAAAGGCAATGGTTGTTTGCTTTTCTTTGTGTGAGAAATAGTTTCTACATTTGTCATTCAGTTTGTTCCTGGATGGATAATTAGAATTGTTGGCATTCCTCGTTGAAACTAAGGACACAGCTATACCACAGCTAGCTGAGCCCCTTGTTCATAGTAAGAATGTCGATGAATCAAATTATGGGCAGATTTTTTATTTTTTTTATGTAGGACGTACAAGAATGTCTGCTTATTGGCAGTTACTTTTAAATATTGAGACTGGAGAGGTTGAGAGAACTTGAGGAGGACAACATGAAACACAGGCCAGATCTGAACCCAGGACGTCACAGTCACATGGTATGTGCCTTTCGACCACAAAGCCACCGGGGTGCTCCATATAAAACAAACTTAAGAACAAATGCTGAAACTACTACTACTACTACTATTTCCATGATGTCCTATGAAGAAGAAAAATAACTCGCTGTAATATACATGTCTAGGCATGAAATATCCTTGAAGCACTCGTGTGCAGACAAATATCACAGCATCCCACCCACCCTCAGCGTTCAGAGCACTGGGATTATTTTCCCGTGTCTCTGCTCAGCTCAACACGAGTGGCTTAGTGGCTGAGATCAAACAGGATCATCAACTGTCAGCCTCATGCTTCCCATGGACACGGTGGTGACATCTTGAACAAGGCAACATGATGTCCTGCCAACTGCCTTTAGGAGAAGGCCTAGCACTAGGGATGCAAATTTTAAGCAATTTCTGTAATCGATAGTTGGACGTCTTAATTTATGAAATACATTACATGTTTTTCATTAGAAAACCGTTTTAACCACTGACATGAGACTGGGCTATATTAGGAGTTAAAGGAACAAGTAAAAAGCAAGTTACTTGAATGATAAACTAAATAACACCATATTCTGACTTCATTTAAAAATTGTGGAGGTCTACAGACCTAATCGACATGATGGACTGATGTGTTTTTCACTTTAGCTAACGTTAGCTCAACTGGACGGATGTCCAGGGGACAAACATTACTGTCGCTCCAACTTCATCTGCCCATTTACTGCCACTGCAGTATAATGGAGCAGGAGACTGTCACTAATACACTCACTTTTGTGTTGATTTAGTTGGAAGTATGTTTAATTAGAGTCCTGCTCTCTGAAGTTAACCATGCAGCTGCTTCTGTTAAAGATGCTAGTTTAGCATTAGCATTAGCCTCAGATAACTTTTTAACGTTGTTAAGTGTTTGTTAGCTTGTTAACATTACCAGTTAGCTAACGTTAGCCTGTTAGAATATAGTTCCCGGTTTGTTTACTGTTAGAAGATGGCTGTGTCTCATGTTACGTTGTTTTTTGTACACGCTGTGACTATACAAATCACAACATGTAAATAGGAACATGTTGGCGTTATTTTGTCACTTTTGTCACAATTGGGAGCAGTAGGCTAGTTGGAACCAGTTACCTGCAGGATCTGTGCTGGGCTAAGCTAATGCTGGAGCCGTCAGGCAGCGTTACATCACGCACGGAGATGAGAAGGGTATGTATTGACTTGTCTTACTCTGGGGGTTACGGTGAATAAGCTAAAGTCCCAATAAGTCGGCGTGTTCCTTTTAAGGACAGCACTGTTGTTGCCAACACCTCTAGTCTCTAATCTTTTCAGAGGAATTTCAATTAAAAGATTGATAATTCATCATGTAATCATTGTCAAAACATTCAAGCGGACCAGACCCAAGATTTTATTTTGAAAAGTAGAATCTCTGGGAGGGCACGAGACGGGAGGTCTCCAGGCTACAGCCATACGTGACTTGGTTCTGGAGGTTCCCCGGTGGCCCTCTCCCTCTCTACGCTGCATTTCTTTGGCCGTATACTCTGAGGCGCACACTGAGGATTTTATTGCTTTAATTGACTATATTTACAATCAACACTGATTGGACATCAATATAAAATGTGTTGAATTTTCCCTTTAGGGTTGTTATCATGAAATATGGTATAATTTAATCATAGTTAATGTATCTTGTTTCATGTTATGCAACATAGTGTATAGAGGGATTACCTAGAGTGAAATGTACCCATCATGTCTCATGTGTGTCAGAGTGAGCCTGCAGTCCATAGATGACTGACTGATGACATCTGGCCCTGGGACTGGGCCAGATGCCATTCTCTGACCTGTGAGTCATCACAGCTACGCACTGCCAGCGTGTCTGATGTGTTGGATCATAACAATTAACATTAAATGTGATGATACACTAGTAAAATCTCTGCAGTCTGCGGCACACACAGGCACTGGTGGCTTATTCTATGTATGTGCATTATTGTAGTTTAGACTTACACTTGAGACAGTCTTTGTCACGTTAGCTTTTTTCCATTTTTCACCTGTTTCTTCAATGTTTTTCAGTGTGATAAAGCAATGTTGCTCTCTTAAACAAATTATTTATTTGTATATAATATATATATGGATATAGTCTTTACCTAATTATTTTATTAAAGGGGACCACAGGGACAAATTCAAGCCAGTCACTAAGTGCAAGTGTTATTCAAGATTCAATACTTTATTGCCATACAACTCGGTGCAAGTTGCTAGGAATTTGCTTCAGTGTGCTCATGACAGGACATCAACACAATACAAAAAAAAAAACATAGAGCTAATATATACACATATGGTATCCCACATGGGATCACACTTAACACAGGCCGATACAAAAGGGGACACCAATCGCTACATACCCTGATGAAAGTCCAGGAGGCTAAAATAACAGATGTCAAGTTTAAAGTGACACGTTGCATAGGAAGCTCCCAACCTTCTCCCTGATCACCAGTCTGTTTGTCTGTTATGCCTAGTTAAACCACATCCCTCTGCAGCCTCTTATTCAAATGTCAGCTGTACACAGCAGCTGGTAGTTATAGCTAAACTCTGTCTGCCTGGTTGTTATAGCTAAACTCTGGTTGTTATAGCTAAACTCTGTCTGTCTGCCTGTCTGGCAGGCAGGCAGGACCTCTCTCAATTAAGGTCAGATAGAAAGACAGAGACCAACTGCCGGTGTCTAACAATGTGGTGATGGGCTTTAGAGCCTGAATGGAGCCACATTTCTTTTCACTCATACGCAATCAGGCTTTCAGTAGATTCTGTAGTGCATTTGGCTGTTTAAAGTGAAGTAAAAAATGCATTTCCCCATTGTTAATCCTATGTCCCTATGTTAATTGTTCATCTATCTCTTGTTCTATGCCAAATATATGTAAAAGAAAATACAATTTTGAGCATTTCAACATTTGTTTCAGTATCTCACTATGGGACACGCTGTCCCCCAGAAGCTATATCACACTACGCCAGTCCTGACAGACAGACGTGACGTCTACCACCGAAGGAGGGTCTTCCTCCTGCTATAAGTGCTTGACGTAACGTATCCTCCTTAGTCTAAAACCTCATCTTGCTTCTAGAAGCTAACTCTCGGACAGCACGTGTAGCTTACAGGCTAGAATAACGGTTCACAGAGCAAGCTAAACACTCGGTTGAGGAACGCTACCTAAAACACTGCGAAGCCATCTGAGTTTAGTAGCTGGGCTGTCTCCAAACAGTAGCTACTCACGTTACAGCTATATTCGCTGCTTAACGGAGCCTAAATGACGTTGGAACCTTACCTCACCATTGATAAGGGCAAGCTACCGACCAGGGCGTGCACATGCGGACACCCATTATGTATGCTCAGCTAGTGATGCACGATATATCGGCCGCCGATATAATATCGGCCGATATGGTCATTTTTTTACATCGGTATCGTTCCGATGTCAAAATAGGGCCGATGAATAGGGCCGATGTGAATCATTCCTGTGTATTTGACGTGTGTGTGAGAATTTAGATCTAAATCTGACCTGTGGAGGGCAGTAATATTCTTAACAGCGTCTATACTGCCGAAATCAGAAGAAGAAGAAGCAGCAGCAGCAGCGAGTCTGGGGGCGGGGATGTTGGTTTTTGCAAACGGAATCTGCCGGCGAAGTGGGACACTGGAAAATGTAGTAAACCACCGGCCCTCGGTGGGCAGGGGAGAGATGAATGTTCGGAAATAAGAGGTTGCTGCAGCCCGCCGTACAGGTTAGTTTGAACAGCGGGCAGCAGCAGCGGCGGCCAGAGAGGGCAGCCACGGCGGACGGAGCGGGCAGCAGCGACGGACGGAGCGGGCAGCCACGCGGACGGAGCGGGCAGTGGCCGGAGCGGGCAGTGGCCGGAGCGGGCAGCGGCCGGAGCGGGCAGCGGCCGGAGCGGAGCGATCATGGGGGGACATTCTCAGCGGTGAAACGGGGGCTGGAGTATAGCTGACCTAGCTAGGTGGAAAGCTAACGCTAGCCAGCCACCTGTTCCATCAATGCTGGTTGCAAGTGTCTGCTCATTAGACAACAAACTGGAGTACATCCAACTTCAACGAAACTCCCATCGCAAGTTCAGAGACTTCGGTTTTTCTTGTTGTGGAAACATGTTGCCGGGTAAGAGTGGAGAAGGGCTGTATTAACACAGGCTTTAATTAGCTGCTTGTATCCAGCGAAATGCTAACTGCTGGGGGAGTTTGTGACTAGTAAATGCCGACCATTATACATTTCACGCAAATTTACAACTATGTTTATAATCGGCTACATTTAGCTATTGCACACACACGTAAAGTTCAGCTAACGCATACTAGCATTAGCACTTGGTGGACTGTAAACACCTGTTTCGAATGTCGTTTTTGTATATTTTAAATGTGTAACCTAGGTATGCACGATGATATCGGCACGACATCGGTATCTGCCGATAAAAGCTTAAAATGGTCATCATTGGCATCGGCAGATATGAATATTTCTGCCGATGAGCCATGCCGATAGTGTATCTTGTTTACTATGCGCACATGACGACCATGAACGTAGCATGAGCGACAGCAAATTAAACTTCCAACATGTCAGCTGTGTGGAGGTATTTCGAATGTAAAACAGATAACAAACTATGTACTGCTATTTGCAGTACTTGTAAAACACAAGTGATGCGAGGAGGCGTGTTCCACACTACAAATATGATTACGCATCTCAAGAGCCGTCATCCTGAGCAGTACCAAGACTTTGAAAAGTAAGAAGAAAAAACGCCGGCAAAAACCCATCAGCAGCCTCTACTTCAGTCCTTTGACAAAGCTAGAAAATACAGCAGTGACCACCCAAAGGTAAAAGTTGAATTTTGAATGTATTGCTCTTGATAACCTACCAGCCGTTGAGCGTGGTGGAGCCGCGGTATGCTATGCCTAGCCGGCGCTACTTTTCTGATGTGCCGTTATCTGAGCTCCAGAGTGTTGTCGCCAGTCACATTGAAAAGCTCCTCGCGGCGCTAGTCACATTAGCTTTACCACGGACAGCGGATATTTGGACATCAAGCGTGAGTCCTGTTTGCATGTTGAGCCTCACTGCCCAGTGTATAGACGAAGACTTCGCCCTTAAAAAAGCTGTCCGACCTACACTCACAGGAATGCTCCGGTTCTCACACAGCAGCTGCAATTGCATCTGCATTTGATAATACGTTTATGAAATGGAAAATAGAAAGAGAACGAGTGCACGTCATGTTACGTGTTGTCAGTGAACGGCTTTTTAGCGTTGCCTCTGATGTAAGGCATTTGGCAGACCTGTTCAAGTAGGAGATGAGTTAAATTTTTTATTTGAAAATTTATTTTTATTTATTTTACTCCTAAGGACTTAAGTTTGAAGTCTGAACTTAAAAATAAAATGTGGCACTGGCATATAATTTATTCTCCAAGTTAAATAATTTAACCATTTTTCAGGGGTGAATGTCTGTCTACATTTTTAAAATGATACATTTATGGTAGAATCAAATGTTGTTGGTCTTGTGTATTCCCTTATCTACAACACATGAGTGTAATAAGGTAAAGGTAGTACAGGAGAGATACTTGGATTTCTCTTAAGTAGAAATCAAGTGAACAGTATATCAGGGGAAAAATGTGTATATGTATCGGTATCGGCATCGGCCAAAATGAGTTTGAAAATATCGGCATATCGAATATCGGCCAAAATCCAATATCGTGCATCCCTAGTGTAACCATTAGAGCCACGTTGAAATGTTGTTTCGTGTATATGGTTGAAATGACAATAAAACACATTTGGGTTGAGTTGAATGCTGCCTCACTGTCGATCTGTAAACGGTAGGCATGGCTTGGGAGTGGAGTCTAAGCAGCGAAGCAAGTGCATTCTGGGATTTGGTGTCTTTCATCCATATGAGCCAAAAACACATTTTCTGGTTTATCTCGGCCTAGAAGGCACAAATTTCTATAATTTTGAGGGTTAGGCATAACCCTAAAGTACTTGGAAGTTACTGTACTTACAGTGCAGAAGACTGTAAAAGCCAGTGTCTGTTCAGTCCAGTTTGTTCTGGCTCCATTTTCACATTTTTCAATACTTTTGGCTTTGGCCATTTAACGCCTACTAGTGTACTTTAAAGTTTTGAACTGTTGTACAATGTTCACAGAATACAGTGACTTGGTCTCAAGTGAGTTAGATGTTTATTGTGAATACTCTTGGCTGGTTGGCTTATTCATAGTGTGAATTCAGGACACCCTTGTATCCTACAGAGATATCGACATCGGTAAATATCGGTATCGGCCACAATTTTCACATCGGTGCATCACTATTCTCAGCGTGCCCAGGACATGCCCAAGCCGCGTTAGCATCCCAGCCTGCTACAAGGGGAAAAGGCTGCCTAAGGTCAAGTCCTCAGCAAAACAGCTGCTGCCGGTTTTTCCTGAGCGCCTGGAGGAGGCTATCCACTCATGGAGCAACCCCCTCTCTGCCAAAAAACCCATCCAGGGAGGGTCAGCGTTGGACTGAAAATGACATCTGCGGGCCCAACTCTGTATTCCAAAGCAGATTGTTTTCAGTCATCGCTGATTGAAAAGGGCTACAAGGCGGTGGCTATGTTTGTGAAGACACGGATGGCCTACCAGGCTGAATTAGAAGACATTAGAATATGTCCACATCGCCCACCCCAGGAGGAACTGTGCGTGGTACCAGACCTCTGCCTGCGCTTCCACAGATGCAATGTCCAAGCCTCTGGAGGAGCAATGGCCCTGATGGTAACTCAAGAGAGAGCTAGATAGTTGAAAGGCTTGTTTGACCCAGCGGTAGCTACGATGCAGCATTGTTGCGAGGAAAAGAGAAGGTGAAGCACTACAACTGTGTCTCCCCAAAAGATTGCCGGCACCCAGGCAGACATTTTCACAAGCCATGGCCCACACGGCGTATCGCATCCCCAAGCGGCAGCCCTAACCACCACAGGCGAGCGCCCAGGGTCAGAGCAAGCCGCTTGAACTGAGAGGTACGTGAGCTAAGAAACCCTTTGCCCCCAGAGTGACGCCAGGGGGCCCCTCCTACCACCGCAGGGGCTAACAGAAAGAGGCGCGCCACCTGATGCGCTGTTGCTCGGGGGGCCCAGCCAGACACCTGCATCGTTCTCCCGGGATTGTGTTCTGTTCCTAGGAAGGTTAAAGAGGGCATGCTCCAGGCCCTCCAAGAGGTGTGCAGAGGCCATGTCGGCACTCAGTTCACAGCCACGCAAAAAAGAGGAAGGCCAGTCCTGCAGAAGTGGTTGTGACAGTGTTGACACAGTGTTTCCCACTGGTTGAGAATTTACTTGTGGTGGTAGGTGGCGCAAGATGTGAAAGGCGCAGCACGTGATGGCTGGATTCAGTAATAAACTAGTCAAACAAAGGTGAAAACAATGACTTCATAACATTATCAGATACTTAAGAAATGAATAACTATTTACATATTAAAGAAATTAGACTAAAAGATGATACAGATAAAAATATTGCGACTCTATGCTGCATCTGACACAATTTCAGGGTAGTTATAAGGGCTGCACGATATGAGGAAAATATGCGACGTGCCCTAACATTGTTGAATATCCCAATAATGATAAACATATTAAAATGTACTCAGTTCTGCCTTTCTGCTGCTTAGTATTCTGTTAAAATACAACAAATTGCTCATTGAATTTACACAGGACAAAGCACATCATGTAGCCATGATGTGCTTTGTCAAATAATTTTTTTTTTTTGCCAAATGTTAACAGTTCCGCAGATAAAATACACGTAATACTATAATATGATCCATACAGAAAGTTACATGGGGGAGTGGCTGGAGGCAGCTGGTCTGGGTGACCTGTAAAAAATGTATGTATGGCAGACAGACAGACAGACTATACCAGCCACACGCTGTCGTGGCTGCTAACAATGTGCCTGAGGTCTTATTCAATCAAGTGAAACTTTGCCGATTTTACTGTCTCTGTGCCAATGCATCACGGGCATGCTACACACTACATGCAGATAAACGGACCTGCGGGCGGGTGAGCAGCAAGGTTATAATCGTTAACGAAAACGAACGAAATAACGAAAACTAGATGGGAAAAAACATTGTCGTTAACTGAAGTAAAAATAAAAACGAGGCATTACAAAAAAACGATAACTAAACTAAAACTGTAATGTGTGTTTGCAAAACTAATTAAAATCGAGTAAATGTCCTTAGTTTTCGTCTTTGTCAATGTCTTTCACAGAGCAAATAACAGAGTTGACATTTCCGACCTGTTTTATTCAGTCTATGCCGTAGAAATATAGTTTCCGACTGGGAACCCAGAAATTCCGACATTCCACGTCAAATTGAACACAACATGTCCGTATCCCGCACCTGGCATCATAGCGGTACCGAAAGTCTGAAGAAAGCGGCAGAGTCCTATTTGATTATGACTGTGTCAGATAAAAGCAAGTGCCTCGCAGTGGAAGGTGGTAAAATATGTGGACAATAAAGGGAAAAATCCCACGAATTTGAAAGTACATTTGAGAAGCGCGCACAAGGAGGCTAACCTAGCTTACCTTAACAAACAGTGACAGGGACAGGAGAACGCAAAGCCCCCTTCCCCCGAAACAGAAGCTAACCCCGGGCCGGTACGGGGCATGGATGTATGGGGCCAGACAGCATGACGGAGACAACAGCAGGACAGAGAACACTACAGGAGGGCTTTCACCGGCGACCCGATAGCTGCTGGTTAGTAAATACGCATGAACACTAAAAGCGTGAGGACGCGTGAGTTAATATGTGGATTGATACTGGGATGTCTAGCTACACAACTGTGGGAGTCGATTGACTTCAAAAAGTTCGCCACTTTACTCAAACCAAAGTTCAAAACACCTGTTTATGTCTGTCTTCTTTAGTCTGTTGGCTATTTAGGTTTATTCCTGGCACAGTTACTAACACATTTTGCACTTACTGCTGCATCTTGTGTAGACTGTTTACATACAGTATCTCACAAAAGTGTTTTTTACATTTTAAATATTTCATTATATCTTTTAATGGGACAACACTGAAGAAATTACACTTTGCTACAATAAAGTATTAAGTGTACAGCTTGTATAACAGTGTAAATTCACTGTCCCGTCAAAGTAACTCAACACACAGCCATTAATGTCTAAACCGCTGGCAACTAAAGTCAGTCCACCCTTATGTTAGATTCCCATAGAGGCAGGCAGATTTTTATTTTTAAAGGCCAGTAATTTCATGGATCCAGGATACTATGCATCCTGATAAAGGTCCCTTGGCCTTTGGAATTAAAATAGCCCCCCCCCCCACATCATCACATACCCTTCACCATACCGACATAAAACCATGTTAATCTCTAGGTATGGTGAAGGGTATGTGATGATGTGGGGCTATTTTAATTTAACATAGGGGTGTACTGACTTTTGTTGCCAGCGGTTTAGACATCAATGGCTGTGTTGAGTTATTTTGAGAGGACAGCACATTAACACTGTTATACAAGCTGGACACAGTGTAATTTCTTCACTGTTGTCCCATTAAAAGATATAATGAAATATTTACAAACATGTGAAGGGTGTACTCACTTTTGTGAGATACTGTATTTGTGCTCATCATCATATGTACATTTTATGTACTGGTGTTATTGTTGAATACATTGTGAATACATATTTCTAAAATTGTATGATGTTTTTTGTTGAGTTATTATTACACAATACTTTTTTTCTGACCTTTGTGAATCTTGCCCCAACAAATAACCCCTATTACAAAAAAGACTAAAACTAAGACTAAAACTAATAAAAACTAAACTAAAACTAAGCATTTTCAAAAAATAAAAACTAAACTAAACTAGCAAAACCGCTTTAAAAACTAATTAAAACTAAACTGAATTTGAAATCAAAAAGTCAAAACGAAATAAAAATAAAAACTAATGAAAAATGCAAAACTATAATAACCTTGGTGAGCAGGTAGAATGGTGGGAGGCCCAGTTAATCTGCATGTACTGCTTGCGCTGCAGTGACAGAGCAGTTTAAAAATCAGCGAGGTTTCCCTTTTGTCCTCCTCCTGATCTAACAGCAACAACGGGTGAGGGAAGTGTGTGTGGAGCCAACAGTCCTCAGAACTGCGCTAAACTCTAGCCTGCCCACTTTTAAGCGATCCAATCAAATGCCACAAACCACTCAAATATTCAGTTTCACTAGAAAATACGTCCCAGTACAGAACCTGAAGACACTGTAATTTCCATTTCACTGGGACGTAAAAGCCAGTCTATATGAATCAGTCAAGGTTTGAATTAAACTCAGCACCACTGTGAACCTAAAAAAAATGCTTTATTGTGTCTTTCATCATGACAAACACATTTTCAAGCATTTTTCAGACCCACAGTACTGTATTTTAAAATTTAGTCAAGATGCCAAGTTTTCTAAAAATGCCACAAAACATGCTGGATCCCATGGGAATTGGAATGCTAAAATGTAGATTTTTTTTCTATTTGGTTTATGGTGTAAAACACCTGGACGGTACATGTTTCACTCAATATAACCATACTGTTTGAGCATGGAAGTTATTTCTTTACTTAAAATATATACAAAATATCTCAAATCAAGGTCCACATAAAAGCTTTCCAAAGCTTTCAACCACATAACACTGTCTTCATCAAATGGGCCAGCTCCATTCACTGATGAAGAAAATGCAGTTTAAAGCTCCAATAAAACCTATTTGAGATTATTTTGTCACACAGCATTAGTATTACCTTAAAGTTGCTATAATAATTTTATTTTTAACAACTGCTCAGAAGTATATATACAAGTATGTGTATGTTAAAGGGGTCGCTAATGGTTATAAACCTACAAAAAATGTTCCACATAGTGGAGCATTTAGCAGATAAAGAGTCCGATACAGTATGTTTTTTCAGAAGTTTGTGGAAAGCAAAACAGAGCTAAAAGGAGAGTGAATGTTGGACATACTTCATCACATGAAAACAAACAAGACTTATGTAAATAAGCAGATTCCATAATAATCTTTCAGCATATTGTAATTCAAGTTGTCTGAGAGCAAACTAGATTACCTCCTCTTGGATCTCTATTCAGGCTTTAGAAACACACGCAGTTTTACCAAGTCTTTTTCAATTAAAGAAGCTAACACTAGCTCCAAAAGTCGCTAGATGACGCCATACACTTATTTGCATAATGGTGTTGTCATTACCTATCCTTTGCATAAAGCTTAGTGGCTGTGCCAGCTGACTGCCTGCTGCACGCCACAAGAGTAGAGGGAGAAAGAGACCCGGGCTGTTGTCAGAAGAGCCATGGACTGTGATTGCTGTCATGAACCAGCTCAAAGTTATGGCTTAAACAAGGGAGACCACACATAATTAAGGATTACATTTAAACCAATTCATTTAACCCAAATTAAACATTACTTCAAATAAGAATACAAAATCAGTAGTGCAGTGAGTGCATGGGTGAAGGGGAGTGTGTGGAAAGCAAAACAGAACCCAAAAGACAACCCAAACCCTGCTGGCTTTGTGGACAGAGAGCCAGAGCTAATTAACTTCAACTTCAGCCATCTTAAATAGGAGTCAGGAGGAGTGGGTTCAGGTGTGGCTGATCCTCCTGCCACACCTCTGCCACTCGGACTGCCTCCTAAACAGCTGCAGGAAAAAATATCAAGAGACACTTACAGAGTGGGAGGGATCATCACATTACTCTAAGAAGCATGCATGGAAATCGCTTATAAAATAAATAATCTTGCTTTCCCCTGATGGTCTAATGTCCGCTAGTCGCTTTTTAGAAATAAAGTCGCTAAGTCTGAAAAGTTGCTAAAGCTAGCGAAAAAGTCGCCAAGTTGGCAACACTGGGACACTCTCTTTGTCATTCTGCTTGCTCCGTATGTGGCTTCAAACACAAAGTGCGAGTTTCCCATTTAAAAGATGAATATTTAGCCACGATTGACTGAAAGACTTTAATTATTCATGTTTACTGTTGTCCATGTCCACACTGAGGGCATAATTGAATGAGATCAGCCTCAGCTCCCTGTCCAGATAGCTAGGAGACTTTGTTCCTAGTTACTAGACATCAATCTGCTTCTATAAAATTCCCTTTGTTTTTTTTCCTCCATAACAAATGATCATTGGCAGAATAAAGTAAACAGCAACAGTAGTTGTTTTAACTTGTTGCTAACATTGGATGTGTGTAATCTTCTACAACAGCGGCTAACTTTCACTCTGAGGCCTACTTTCTCTCCATGCCATACATAGACTGAGATAGACTAATACACAGTTTAGAAGAAACAGAATGCACACATATGTTGGCGTGATGACAAATACAAACACAAAGACATGCACTACTACAGTAGTGTCTACAGACAGGCAGGCAGACAGCTCAGTCCCTTTATATTTATTCAACAGCAATAAATTCGCCATCTCTACTTTAAGCAGCCAGAGTCGGGGACGAGCAAGGATTATAAATTGGAAACACCCCCAGACATTGCCACCCTTTAGCAGTCTGTTATTGGTTGTTCGAAAGAGCAGTTGCTGGCGACAAAGGCTCCGCTGACAGTCTTGCTACCTACCTATTACAACGAAGTTCAGCAATAGGGCTGGATATCGGTACTTGATACCTGTAAGTCAGGGGTACGCAAATACAAATTTCAATAGTCCGGCAAGGCTCTTTAGGGGTACTATTTTCTCTAAATCTGACGCCCAATAGCGTCTGCGTAGGCTATGTGGAGGAGCTCAGCCCTGACACAGAGCAGGGGAGGCTGCAGCGTGATATTAAATGACCCCAAAACGTTCAAAAGTAAAGATAAAAGTGAGCTTGTCAATACTATGGTCTTTTAATAGTTTAGCCCCGGGGCCTGTTTAATACCGGGTTTCGGTACCCATCCCTACTTACAAGTATGCATTTTTAATCTGAAGTGCTAAAAATTGTATTGACATGTAACACCGTTAAAACACACTACATTACCTCACCAGTTCCACAGTGAAACTCCACTGCCAAGGCCAGACAGATTGTCAGCAGGGGTGGCATTAATAGCTGCAGGTTGTGTTGGGAGATGTGAGAGGAGTTGCTAAGCCTCACCGACAGGCTTTGACTTTACACCCTGGCTGGTCAGGAGTCCGTGGGCATGTCCTAAATTAGTACAGGGCTTTCTCACGGTGTGAGAATGCTGTGGTGGCTGGAATGCCTCTCACAAGGGTGAAGACCTGGGTTTACAATTGACTTTGGAGGGATTTTTAGAGCCCTGAAATGCCTGTGATTTTAACCCCTTAACTCTTGGGTGTCAGTAAAGTCGTCAGTGAACATTCGCTGAAGACATTTGATAAATCTATGATGAGCAATTAATTCTAGCAAGTGTGAAAGCATAATTAGTTGCACTAATCACACAATCCTATTGTACAGACAATAGAAAATAGTTTCAAAAGTAGTGTTTAATGATCCTAACTTCCATTCCATAACTTCTCTCCATGTAATTTGTACCTAAAGCTATAGTGTGGGATTGGTTTGTTACATTCAAGCCATTGCCAAATGAGTTGCAGGGCTCCATTCTTTGAGATGGTGCAAGTATTTTTTACAACTACTCACACATGTGAGTTTGGTGACTTTTATTTTATGTTGAAAAAGGAGGAGAGAGCAAGTCTGCCAGAGTTGGCCAGTAGTGTGTGTGAGAGGGGGATGGTCCGTGAGTGATTAGTCAACTGCATAACGCTGTGATCTACACTCTCGCTTTCATGGTGTCGCACTCATCGTCCGCATATGCTGTTGCACAGCGCTGTTGTTGCAATGTTTCCATGAAAATCATGATGTTGCAGCCCATAATACATCTACGAGTGGTGATGCACAGCCAAACTACATTTTGTTTGCTAAAGACCTTACATTAGCAGGGTTTCCCGCAGAAAATTTGTTAGTTAAAGTGGTAGGGTTGGGGTTGCCATCTGACTGGGGGGGTAGTATATATATAGATAGATAGATAGATAGATAGATAGATAGATAGATAGATAGATAGATAGATAGATAGATAGATAGATAGATAGATAGATAGATAGATAGATAGATAGATAGATAGATAGATAGATAGATAGATAGATAGATAGATAGATAGATAGATAGATAGATAGATAGATAGATAGATAATTAGCCTACTTATTAAACACTAAATATTAATTATTTTATTTAAAAAAACATGTGCTATAACAGTGTTACTCACATGGCTCTCATTATCCTCCGTGACACCTTCTCTTCGACTTCGCCTGACAACTCTTCTCCGAAAGAATCACAGTTTCACTCACTCAAAGCAGATAGTACGCGTGAAATAAAAACAGGATACGTAATTTCACTGTGTGTAGTGTTTAACTACACTAACTTACCGTGTGTTGTGAACCGCGTGTAGTGATTTATAAAAAACAGACAACAGGGCAACAGCAGCCAGGACATTGAGAATCCACGCGCGAGAGGTGATGGATAGTTCCAGTCACTTCGTCATGTATTCACTTCGTTGAAACAAGAGAAGAAAGCCTCACTGATGTGAGAATAGGACAGAGAAATGCTCTCTGCCTGCCATATGCCACCCGTCTCTGCCCGGGCATGCCCCAGCTGCCCGCACATTTGTTGACAAACTCTGACGCGCACGCAGCGGTGAAATGGCGAGTTATACCTAAAAAATTTGAATAAACAGTTACACTCACCGCCAGCAAATGCTCTTTCCGTTGTGATTGGTGGTATCTTGACAACTCGCCGTCACTAGGGCTGCAACTAACGATTATTTTAATAATCGATTAATCTGTCGAAATCTTTTTCGATTAATCGATGAATCGGATAAAAAAAAAAAAAACATTAATTTACATCAACTCAATACATACATACTTGTTGTTTTAGTTAATAGTTGTGTAAAGGTAAGTAACCCAAATAGCAGATACAGACAGACAGACAGACAGACACACACACACTTATTCATTATTACCATCATTGTAGTAAGTGCAAGTTAAGTTCATTTATACACCACACACAAATATATTTGTCAACAATAACTGATATGGGACAAAGCACATAATATATACATGACAACAGATTGAAAAAATAAATGGGCCAATAAAGGCGAGTGAATAAAACCGTGTCTTTAGTCTTGCAAACTATACCACCCCTGGTTTATTACTGTTATTAACGAGCTAACGCTAGCTTGTCATGCTAGTCAGCTGGATAACGAGTAAACAGCAGCACCAGAAGAGCTACTGGAGGGACGGTACGTTCCTCACTTCAGAACGGAACAGAAGTAGGATAGTGTAGTGACTTATCCCTGCTGTTGTTGTTCTGTTGAACAGAAGTAGGATAGTGTAGTGACTTTACCCTGCTGTTGAACTCCCTTCCTCCTCATCAAGGACTCCAACATGTTTACGTTTTAGGTGCTGACTCATCACCGTGGTGCGCCCATGCCATGCCGTGTCGCTTTTGCTTATCTTGCAATTAACACGTTTTTGATTTATTTAGTGTGAAATGCTCCCAGAACTTGGATGACTTAGGTCGTACTGATTTCTCTGCCTCCGCCGAGTGTTTCAGAACAACGTTACGGGTCTCTCCGGTCTCTCTCCGTATTTCCTTTACCCCCGCTCTGCTCTTTTTTTCTTTTCTTTCGCTCCTCTCTGCGCTCAACTCAATTTTTTTTTATCTCCGCGACTAGGTGGCGTAATAGTTGCGCGACACAATGAATCGATAATTAAATTCGTTGCCAACTTTTTTAGTAATCAAATTTTATCGATTATATTGATTTGTTGTTGCAGCCCTAGCCGTTACCTTTGAGGAAGCCAGTGAGCTTAGTATGTATACTTGCTCCATCGTATGTCTGACAAATGAGCTTTGTTTCAGGATTGTAGTTGGCAAGTGCCCGCATCACCACAGCAGTTATGGCTTCAGCATCTCGTTCAAGGCTAACGTCAAAGAAACCAAGAAACCCCTCACATATCATTCCCTTTTTATTTACGTAGCGGATAATGACCGTCAATTGGCACTTGCATATGTCTGTGGTGTCGTCCACTTCCACTGCTATGAATGACGCTGTGTTTATTTCTTTATATATTTCTTCCTGAATAACATGAGCAGCGCTCTCTATCTATATGTCATTCTGAACTGTCTTTGACACACCCGTAAATATTGTAGCTGATGCTAGGCGCTCTGCTAGCGTTGTCAAACTCGGCGACAGCTTGCACCAGAGCCGCGGGAACATATTTTGAATTGGGGGTGCTGACAAAGTTTTCAGCCAAAGTCAACGACCACACACCAAACTGCAGCCATCACAATTTATTGAACTGTATAGAGATTCAATTCATATAAATAGCCTATCCAAGACCGTAATTAGTCTGCCGTGGGCTATTGATCCCGAAACACCGGGAAATAATGGACCGTTATCGCTATTCAACCAAGATACATTTATTTCATACCCGTACTGTCAAGATGAAAACAAAATATCTTTATTTATTAAAACAAAGGCACTTTGTGGTGTCAAAACAGTACTAAGGCTTTGGTAATAAAACTGGAACACAGGTACACGCTCCACAAGCGAAAAAACAAAAACAAGAATAAAGTCCAAAATCCAAGACAGAACAAACCAGGCACGGGTAACGCAGGATATCGGCACAAAGCTACCACAATGGTACAGAATATGCCTACTACAAGCTCAAACACTGAGCCACAAAACACAAGGGTATAAAACACGTCACTGAATTATATTAAATCAAATCAAAGTGAAGCCAGTCAGTCCTGACATAAACACTGAAATAGAGAAATGCAGCCTTAAGTTTTTGTAGCACAGCAATAGCAAATTAAAGGCATAAAGATATTAGGCCTGCGTGTTAAGCTGGGCCTAATAATTTTATAACAATACGGTAGGATAATTAAAAATCGGTGTGACCTCATTCTGGTTTTACAATACGTAGGCTAAGTAGGCTTTACACAAGTGTAACAAAAACACAATTATCTCCAATAATTCGTATGAACTTCCAGTTGAACTGTTACTGAACAGTTGATAAATCATGCCAATTTAATGCACAGCGGCAGCATAATAATAAACCAGCATTATTACCTTGTGTTGCAGTCAACACTAAAAAGAAATCCTCATCTCCAAAACGTCTAGCAGGAAAAGTGTGAGCCCGAGGCTGGCAGCACTGAGTTGATGTTGCTGTTCCCTCTGTGGCTAGCCTGGTGCTGCTAGCTTGGTTTACGAGATTAGCTCCCTCGTCGTCTGTTGCCATAGATATATACACTATGGTCTGTTGCTAGCAGGGTAGCTACTTCATTCAGTTACAGTTCCTGAGTTTTCTGCCTCCGGTCCTTTACGCTTTTTAGCTTGTGGTTAATCCATAAAGAAATCCAAAATGCGCTTTTGTGCCATGGCTAGCTAGCTAGCTAACTTCTGTACTGTTGACCAGCCGGGAAAGTTTATCTTCACCACTCATGAATGAGCGTCAGAGGTGCACGGCGCGCCTCGCTCGCTTCAGTTGTAGCTCAAAAGCAAGTTATAGTGAAGTCATTTTTAACAAGAAACTCAAGATCACCATCCATTGTGTAAACTTGCTGTTAACTGACTGTTAGCTCAGCTGACGCCAGTCGGCACCGCTGCGTAGTAGCGTACTGTTACCATAGTTACGCATCTGTCTGAGGCATGTGATTGGTGAGAAGCCAGGTTCAACCTGGCTTCCCTGGTTTTTTTATTTATGAATAATTGACCATTCATTGTCGAGC